>CM076610.1:20395282-20623337 GCA_038502775.1 Hippodamia convergens
GCATCCTCCCATGTTAAAATCGCGGTAAGAGTGGCATCCGCGTAATGTGGCATCCGATATACGATCCACTTTACCATCAGCTGAAAATCACACAGAACGGTTCAGCATGGCATCCTCTATAGGTTGCGATGATAATTGCTGGACGCCAAATTTACCATTTCTGAACGTCCTGTATGTCAGAGGTTCCGCGCGATCGAGTGTGGTGGCGCTCTCGTCACACTCGTGTATATTATATTCACGGATATGTATATTCCCGGTTTTACATGTAGCGGTTGAAGTGGAATCTGGAGCAAGCGCATCACTGGAATGTCGTTCACGGAATGAGTTTTATGGCTTCATAGACGTTTTTTGCATCGTAAAGAGATAAGCATAACATTGCAGCTGGCGGGAGAAGATATTCTGCCGGGATTTTAATATGGTGCGGGAAATCTAAAATTGAACTATTTCTGCTTCTGCATTTGTGCAAGAATGATCATGATCATAATTATTAGAAAGATTTCATCCTGAAATATAATCAATGAAATGATGAATTATAATATTTTTAATAGTGAGATTATATTCTTCACGAATTATTATATTAAAAATATTGAAAGGACAGTCGACTTGAATTATGTGAAAATTAGATAAATGGAAACTTTATTTGGTTAAATTAGATTCGAAATGAGGGAAAAATTTTCATTTTTTTTTTTCAGTATATATCCGAAACGGTGGAAACTTTCCACCTGTGCTTTATTAGATAATGATATTTCAGGCTAATAACCATTATCTCCCGTTGAATAGGTAGTGAAATGAATATATTTCATGATTTCAAATATGAATTTATCCCATCCAGGATGATTTACCGTGATGGTCTATCAGACGTTTGAGGAAACTTTCATTTTATTCTCTCCAACCTCTGATACAGGTACTCATGGTCCTGGACATTTCTGCAGAAAAGTTTATTTCGTAAAAACCTTTTCTATTTTCGATGATGCCGATAAGTTGTATTATAGGACTGTTCGCGGTTTGTACCTAAAATGTACAGGGTTTTGTTACGAACCTGGTTTTCATGAGTGACCGAATCACTCGAAAATGAGTTGCCCCGAATTTTACACGAAAAACTACTGATATGGGAACGACGTGTACGTGTACCTACACGTAATATCCGATTGATATATTAACTTAGATCATTTTGAGTTGACATTTTGTCATTGTATTTTGTTGCACAAATATAATGTACCTATTTTAAAACATTTGTTTTTCTGAATAAAATATTTCCATATCTTTCTGATCATGAAAATAGGTTCGGAATACATATTTTAATCTATTTTCAGCGTTGAAAACTTTTTCATCGCATTGCAACGATAAAAAAAATGTGAAGTGAGTACCTATTTTCATAATCTGCTCAAAATCTATTGATTCTTCTCAAATGTTTGATAAAGTAGGTGGAGAAAACTCCGAATGGAACTCCGAGAATTATTATCATTGCATATATTTAGTACACAGAAATATTCTAAGTTTTAGATCTGTCAAAAATCATATTGAAAATATGGTATGTCGAGATTCACATCAGAATCAGCCTCAATATGAAGAAAACATTCATTTGTACCTACTTTGATTACAATTTTTTCGACAAAACATAAGAATTTCAAACGAAATATACAGCGTCATTCATTCAGAATGGTGATTGGCTGGATCTCGGAAATTTATCTTATATAATCTCTTATCTTATAACAAAACTCAAACCTAATCACCCTGTACAATTCTTTCCGATTCATGGTGAATTCTGCTTTTCATCTGTAGCATACGATTTCATCGACTATCAGATCCGTAAATAATTCTGAAGTTGTTGCTGCATTTATCTTAATCACAGGTACTTTGGAACTGAAAAATGCATTATTCTCAAATCTGTAAGGTGGTCAAAGAGGTGAAGATCAATCCTACGGTACAGATCTGTACCCTGTACTGCACGATTGGAAGATAAGAAGCAGAATACACCCATTATTTTGTTGGTTTTGACCTTCCCAGGAGAATATGGTCTGTTCTAAATCGCATTAGAACAGGCCATGGACGTTGCAATAGCATTCTCTTCCGATGGAATTCGGTTGAGAGTCCTAGTTGTGAGTGTGGGAAAATGAGGAGACTATAGAACATCTTATAAATAGTTGTCCCATTTATAAATTTCAAGATGGTTTCGAGGCTATACATAAAGTAACGAATGCATTTCTAAAATGGGTGGTTAATTTCAAAATTATTTGATTCATTCTGAATATTCGGTTTCTTTTCTGCTTTTTTTCTTTTTTCATTTCAGATTAAGAATCGTGAGCCGTTTTGAGAAGAATCTATCGACGGATAACATGAAGATGATCTCACACTGATGTCTTTCAAGATTTTTCCTGATATTTAATATTTTATGTTATTTTTTTTACGGTGGCAGTTTTTTCGGCTGAGGTTTTTTTCCCCTGCTCTATAGTATCGTATGATACTAGTGATGATAGTATCGTATGATCTATAGTATCATACGAAGAATGTGTAGATACCCCGTTCATTTTTTACCTCAGCTTAGTACTTTTTGTTTCAACATTTATTGTATTATTTTAGCTCTCTATTTTCATAAGAATATATATATATATATATTTTGTTCTTGTCACCAAACTGTGAATTGATTTATTTTCATTCTGCCTTGAGAACTTCGAAGTCGCACCAAAAAACTATAACAGTTATTAAGACCGTAGATATTATATGCGTTGTCTTTGCAGGTGATTGTTTTCATTTGGAATTCATCTAATTCAATTCCTTTTTTTTAAATTATCAATCTTTCCGTGGGGGGTTCAAAACGATTATGCAGAGATTTTGTTCGAACGTGAGTCTAAGGTAGGCTTTTGACTTCATTGGGGTTTACAAAAGCTCGTTTATCCGCCAACAACTTGAAAAGTTTTTAACCCTTATACGTATAATTAATTAATTAAATTCAGTAACATAGTGAATTTGTGGGACTTTTTCTTGTTAGAATAGTAATGTGTGATTTTTCGTTTTCGGCTTGTTCAACTTTGTTTCCATCGATTTTTTTTTAAATTATTATAACAATATGAACAATCAGAATAAATCCATTCTATAAGCTTATCTGCTGGCTACAGAGCTGAGTGCTTTCAAGTGTCGTTGAGAGGTCCTACCCAGTGGCAGTTTTTTTTGGACATCTATTTCAGATCTGCTGGACATTCTCGTTTGAGTCGCCTATCCCTATCGTTCTGCACTTCAGTTAGTAGGTGAAGTAAAATATTTACGTGGTTCATGTGGTGATTCCCGCTTTTTTCTTGATGACACCTTTCACATATATGGTACCTTCAAGTCTTCTTGAATTGTTTGATTTGAAACGTACCATGATGCATGTGTTATCATCATTCTTCTCATGTTCTGATGTTTCGAATGATCCAACTATAACATCTCCGATATTTTCATTTAATTTAATTTATGAAAGATAGGAATATAAAAAGTGGTTCCAACCCAAAAAAGTATTCACAAATTACGTGGAAAAAATCATACAATCAAATGAAAAATTTGATCATACAATAGTTGAAATTGTACAAAATGAAAATTTTTCTTTTAATATTTATTGTGATAGCCATTGTTCTAGCAGTTTTTTCAAATTGAGAAATGGACGTATTAAAAGGATCGATATCGCTGAACTCCGAGTTAAACTTCGTCGAAAATCTGCAAAATTTTGTTGATATAATGAATTTCAGTTAATACTGCTAAAGTTATAGATTAATTGATTTACATGCATTAGGTACCTTCACAGTTGTCCTCAGAAATGAATGCATGTAAATATAATCCCATTGAGATGTCCCTCTTCAGACGAGAGCTAGAAACGTCGAAAAACGGGAATTAGGGTGCAGCTGCTTCTTTGATATCATTTCCTATAGTACCACCACGATCACCATAGAAGTCATCTGGCAGTTGCCAAGATGGCAAGATTGGCAAGTATTGCTGGTATTTTTGTTCAATAGAGAAGAGTTTTTCGCGGTAGAATGTGAATGGATAAAAGTCGAAGGTAGGATCGAACAGTTGTACCAAATGTGCTCTGGATCCTGCTTTTTTGTTGTTCAAAATAAGTATGTGTTTTTTTTTCATTTGCAATATCATATGCATAAATAAAGGCCTTTATTATTTTTATTGATTATATGTTATTCTGATACATCTTCGATATGCCACGAAAGGTTTGAGGATTTTTTTTAGAATACGTGATATGAAAAAACACATCCAGAATAGTTATATCGAAACACGGAAAAATCGCATCTCATATATAGTTGTCAAACCCAGAAGTCTTCAATTTGAATCTATACTTCTCCATTTCTGAATCAAATAGTATCCAAAATTCAGGCTTACTGATATAGGGCGTTTAGAAATTTTTTGTATATTCTGAATTAATGTGGAAGAAATCCAAATCAAAACAAATAATAGAACTTTTGAATCTGAAAAACATGATTATCGCATGGATAAACAATTACCAATTACGCAATTGATAACGAAATAAAAAACCATTCATTCAAGTGTAAAATTACTTCCAGCATTTCGATAAATCAAATGAATAAATATCTTGAATGATTTCCGATGACGAACATGAGAGTAACATCGAATTGGCAACATTGCTGGAAGGCAGATTACCTGTAAATAGAATATATAGAGGTCGAACTGTTTCCTACCTATATCAAAATATGCGGATGTCAGTCCATCCGCTGGATATAACTGGAAGTCGGAATGTACGGTGCAAACTTTCTTGAATATACACCAATTACACGAGGATGCAGGCCTATACCGTTTCGGAAAAGATGCCAGTTTGTTCGTTGGATATATATATATATATAATATATATATATAATATATATATATATATATATATATAATATATATTCTTTTGATTGAGAGAGCTAAAATAATACAATACACATTGGAACAAAAAAGTACCTAGCTGGGGTTAGTGCAACACAAGAAAAAAAAACCGTTCTATAGTGTGATAAAATGAGGGAAAGGAAAAAACCCCAGAGAAAAAAAATAACCAGACCTCATCCGTGTTAGAAAAAAGTTACTGAAATTATATATATATATATATATATATATTATTATTATTATTATTAGAACTCTTTATTGCATAAAATTTATATAACAGGGTTGTTAACAATGTGCAATAGGCGAGCATATCGCGAAGCGATGTCTTCCTGCCAACCTAAACACAATATGTATTTTATAACTCATATAGTAGTACATAATGTGAATTCTATATTTCTATACAAACTTAAGAAAATTTTCACAAAAAAAAATCACAAACAAATAAATTACTCCTGATTGAAATGGACGAGGAGAAGGTTATGATGGGAAGAGGGACGGGGAAAGAAAAGAGAGGAGTGATATATCTGAAGAACGGCCTCAAAATGAAATAAAATGAATGATTAAAACGCTGACTCACAGATTGAGATTCGCTTCGGCTAAAAACCTCTTGAGGCTATGCTTGAATGAATAGAGAGACGCCTTTGGACAATTTCTGTTGGAATACGATTCCAGAACTGTGGAAACCTCACTGAAAAGCTATTGTGGGAAAAATTTGTAAGATGCGCAGGTATTCGCAAAGTGAGATTGCCAAGTGCCCTAGTTTGACGAACACTGTCTCCAAGAGGCCGTAAATTACAATACAGATACGTAGGTTCCCGCGATCCTAGTACCTTATATCCCAAGAGCAGAGTATGAAAAATGCGACGCTGTTTGATAGTCAATAAATTCAGGTCTTGCTTGAACTGACTAACGTGATCGAACTTCCTCAAGTTATAAATGAATTTAATACCCGCATTTTGCAAACGTTCGAGCTTGTTCAACTGATTGTTAAACCCATATAAGCAACATCGGCATAATCAAGTATAGGGAGCAATAATGAAAAATAAAGGTTTTTTCTAGTTTGAAATGGCAAAAAATTCTTCAGTAGACGGAGTTGATGTAAGCAATAAAAAAATTTTTTACTCAATGTGGCAATCTGAGTATCCCAAGAGAGCGTCTCATCCATAATCAGGCCAAGATTTCTGACACTTGACGAATAGGGAATCTTCACGCCGTTGGGGATGACCTGATGTTCGAGCCTATCAACTGAATTTAAGCTTCTTCTGGTCCCTATGACGATTGATTGAGTTTTTGTTGTATTAATATTAAGACCAATACATGAAGCGGCAAGAGAAATTCTAGAAAGGTCATCGTTTAAGGTTTGTAAACTCCGGGAAAAATCCTCAACGGTTGTATGGATGTAAACCTGTAGATCATCCGCAAAAAGATGAAACCTACTCCTTAAATTATCTGTCAAAGAAGACATGTAGAGTGTAAACAAAAGTGGCCCTAGGACACTACCCTGTGGAACACCCGATCTTGTCTTCACCCACTCAGAGTCACGGTCACCCAGGCTCACCGAGATTTCTCGCCCCCTGAGGTAAGAGTCGAAAAAGCTTCTGGAGTGCTCTGAAAATCCCAACAAGCGCAACCTGGCGAGAAGTATATCGAAGTCTATGGTGTCAAAGGCCTTGCTAAAATCTAATAGTACCAAAGCTGTGAGCATTTTCTTATCCATTGCTCCACTGATGTCATCAGTGATCTTAGTGAGTGCTGTGGTAGTGCTGTATTTCTGACGAAATCCTGATTGATAGGTGTTGAAAAGGGAATGTTCACTCAGATATCTCAGAATTTGGGAGTGGATGAGCTTCTCAAAGATCTTAGAGAGCGTTGGGAGTATAGATATCGGCCGAAAATCCTGTGGATGAAAAGGATTTTGTTTCTTCGGTATCGGAATGATTTTGGCGCGCTTCCACGCAGTTGGAAAAGTACCAGTCTCAAGTGAAATATTGTAAATATGGGTAAGTACTGGAAGAATTTCGTTTACTATAGGTTTGAGTAGTGATATTCCGATACCATCACATCCAACTGATTTAGAAGATATATTATTCAGAATGGTACTTACTTCTTCAGCACTAACAGCCATGAGCGCGAACTTGACTCTGCCAGGCAGAGAACTCGAATTGAGCTTTTTCAATGTGGATTGCTTAACATTGTCATTTAGATCGATGTCAGGGGTAACGAAATGTCGGGCAAGGATGGAAGGATCCATATTAACAGATTGGGGGTTTATTTCTTTTCCTATACCAATTGTACGTAAGGTACGCCAAACCTTATCAGGTGGAGTGTTAATGAGATTTTCCTCGAAAAATTTTCTCTTCTCGCTTCTACATAAGTTGTTACACCTATTTCTCAAGACACGATACAATTCCCTATTTTCATCATTTGGGTTTTTGACATAAAGAGCTTTCAGTTTATCCCTCTGCGTCATATTTCTTCTAATTTCGTCATTCAGCCAGGGACATGCCGCATGTCTCACTTTGATAACCTTCAGTGGGGTCAACCTGTCGTATAGTTCAAGGATTTTGGTATTGAACATATTCACTTTATCGTCTAGAGAGCGCGTTCTATAGAGCGATTCCCAACATATATCCTTCGCTGCCTGAATTAAAATAGTTTGATTCACTCTCTTAAGATCACGAAACCTAATGACTCGAGGTATAGGCTTTGGACACTTGACTTTAAAAAGCAGCATAAATGAGGTCGTGACGAGAAAATTGATAGGCATGTTGTTGTCCATTAACTACTACTTTGCTTGGTATAGACGTGATGAGTAAGTCCAGTAAAGCATTGGAATTGTGGATACTATGCGTAGGATTTCTATTCACGAGCTTTAGATTGTAAGATTCGAGCAAGTTGTTCATACGTTTAGAACGAGAAGTTTTCTGAATCATGCAGTTATTTAAATCCCCCATGATAATTATATCTGAATAATCACCAACCATCCCATCCAGAACACATTCAAGCTCATCAAAATAACTATATGCCGGTGGGGAGTAGAGGACACCTACCAAAAGTTTTCTGTGGAAGTTAATCTCAACAAAAAGGTACTCAAGTTTTGCAGTCTGAGTTGAAGAAGATTGTGTAATTAGTTTGCAAGATAAGTTATCACGTATATAGATCGCAAACCCCACCTCCACGACGCTGCTCCCTATCATTTCTCACCAATTTGTATCCCGGTAACCCGACAAACGATGACCTGATTGATTTCTTCAGCCAGGTTTCACTTATTAGTATAAGGTGATATTTACCTTGTGAGAAAGTGTTAACCAGGTCCTCGTGGTGGGCAATCAGACTTTGGGCATTAATATGGCATACTAGTAAATTGTTTGAAGGTAAATTAGCCAAGTTGATACATTCACTGTCATCGGCAATAAAATGTGAGGTATGGTCAGCGTCGACTAAGTTGCATATTTCTTCTTCAATATCTTCTAGAGGAATATCAAGGAATTGAGGAGGAGAGAGAGGGGAGTATTCAGGAGAATTCAAAGATGTCATGCGCGAAATGAAAACACACAACCAAAAACAGAAAAAAATAAAGCAATAATACGAAGCAAGCCAAGCGCTCCAAACAAAATAATCAACAAAGCGGAAAAGTGAAAAAAAAAAAAAAAATATATAATATACATAAGTGCTTATCATCTGCTCACGTTCTTGCTTCTGGTACGGGTAGAGCGCTGTTTCTGTGAGGCTTGGGACCCCAAGTCATCTTCCACTACCGTTGACTGTTTCAGGGCGGGTATTTGAGATGACGAAGAAATAACCATTCTTTTGTTCCCCACCAAAACATTGATACTACCATCTTGTGTCCACACTTTTCCCGGTCCAAATGCAATTCTACACCTTCTATACAGCTCCTGTCTACCCCGAGTGAGGAATTCGGTAATAAGAATCTTTGTTCCTTTCAACTTCTTTTTGGAATACCAAATTTGATTTTTGTACTTCTGTTTTGTGAAAGTAACCAAAAGTGGCCTAGGATTTCCACTTGCCTTGTCTTTCTTCTTCCCCAATCTATAAACTTTCTCGATACATTCCTCGAAGAGAAACTATCACTGAGATTCAGCTTTTCCACGACATCCTCCACCAACACTACAGGATCCTCGCTATCCCCCTCCACTATTCCATGTATCAGGATAGAACTTTTTCTGGTTTCGTTCTCTATCGCATCCATACGACTATCGATATTGGTGAAAAGATTTTTGATATGCAATAATGACGACGAAATGTTATTTTTGAATGCCGTGAAATCGTTCAGCAGAGCTTCAAGAGATGCAGGTTTCTCTGGAGCACTTACAGCCAGTTCTAGTCTTCGATTGAAACTTTCGATGGATTTATTGAAATGCTCTTCGAGTCTACCAAATTCTGCCGCGAGATCCATAATGCAGCGTGTACATCCGATGAACGAAAATCTTCCGGGTTAAATCGGTGCGAATCACAGAAACGACGATATCCGATGAACACTTACTCCCGATGTTGATAGTTTTTCCGACTGTTGTTAATGTTGTCAACTCGTATTCCAACAAACAATCTAAATCAAGAGCTGACTTTTTGATGTAAGAAGTCTACAACACTGTGGTCATGCAGACAACAATTAAGTTATTCCGCGTTTGAAGAAAATATATCAAGAAACTAACTTTATCATATATGACAGAATATCAAATATAAAAATATATATATATATATATATATATATATATATATATATATATATTTATATTTCATCGTAGCTAGTGCTGTTGAATTTGCTCAGCAGTTTCATGGGTTTGTGGCTAATATTAGGGAGGACACTAATCTTCTTACAATTTTTATTGTTCTAGCCTCTATGTGTACCAATATTTTTTTACTGGGCCCTGGCAAAGGCAAGCAAGAGGATGTCTTTTCTCCCTTGCGCTACAAGTTTTCATCTGTTTCGAAAAACAACATATTATTCCTTCACGCTTTCAATGGCTGCGACACTACGTCATCTCTTTCGGTAAAGGAAAAATAAAATTCATAGAGTCGTCTGAAATCAACACAAACCTGCTGAAAGCAGCAGAATTGTTTAGCAAATCTAATGCTTCTACCTATAAGGTCGACGAGGCAAGGAAGAAATGCCTGGCAGCACTTTATAAAAATTATTTCAAGCAATTAAATGTATTGTGGTACGAGATGTTTAAAAAATTGTCAAACAAAACCTCATTTAATCTTGACTCTGTGCCCCCAACTGAAGCAGCACATCGACAAAACTAGCTAAGAACTTATGTAATATGTAATATATTGTTCTCAGTAATGACTTGTATTGTTAGATATTAGTTTATGAGTACCACATTTGTTATTATAATTGATTCAGTTAATTTTGAACGTCTTCAGGAATCTCAGTTGTCCTTCACCAAGCCACCAAAAACATGGGGGAAAAATATGTTTTCCGAAAAAGAGAACTTGAAGTGCAAGGGAGAAGAGACAATTTATCGTCTTGCTTGCCTTTGCCAGGCTTTAGTAAAAAATATTTGGTGCACATAGAGGCAATCAAAATTACAAGAAGGTCAGTGTCCTCCTCAACAATAAACACATACTCATGAGACTGCTGAGCAACTTCAACAGCCCTATACTCTGTTCAAATTTAAGCGAGAGCTATAAATACAAACAGAATCGTCTGGTTCGCGCACAATAAAGCTCGTATTGGTCAAACGGTCATAACAACGCTCCCTTCGACCGCCCTAAAAAATTGCCAGGGTCGTACTCGGAACTATGCTCGAGATTGCGGCAAGGTAATTCCAGGAAACACCAGAGTTTTAGAGATTTGGGACGGAATCTTGCAAGATTCCGACAAAGTAATTCCGGGAAACACCAGATTTGGGTCCTTTCCAATCAGTTAAAACTGAACGATTGTATGAAATCTCCTCGATTCGACACTGGACGGAAAGTAACTATCCGAAGGCCCTCCTACCGCTGCGCGACCCTCGTTTTATTGCTCTCGTTTAGGTTTGAACAGAGTATAGCTACGATTGAATGATCAGCATCCTCATGATCTACTGTGCGATTTCACTTGGGAGGGGCGGGTTACGTATTTATCACAATTTGATGGTCTACAACTATCAATTAATAACAGTTTGTTCTGAAGCTCGTAGTTCCATAGTTATTATACGTTTTATAACGAAAAAATGTGTTTTTTCGACAAGTGTAAAAATTTTCCATATTTCGATCTATGATTTCTATAAAACTACTTGTTCAAAATATAATATCGTAATACTTTTTAGAAGCAGAATTTAATGCGGAATACTTTTGAATTACTTTTGATTAAGTGCTTAGTTTAGGAGCTATTCGGGAAAAACCTGAAATAGTCCGGAAATTTCGAGGTTTTTCGAACGTCATGACATACGCTTCACTGGGAAATTGGGGCAAAACTCAAACTACTCTTATTCGCGGCCTAAATAAATGATTAAAACAGTACTTATTTCCAGGAAAACTCACGCAAAGAACTTTTTTTTTCTCAATTATTTCATCGGAGCTTTTCCTGAGATTTCTGAACCTGAACTATGAGTGGCATATTTTCCTGCACCATGTCTTCTTTTGTAAGAGCAGAACATTTTCTACAAGAAAAAACCAAGTTAGTTTCAAACCTTGAGCTTCATTAAACACGTTCAAAGTTACCCCGAAAACGATGACTAAGCACATTGTTCTCTGAAAGTATAAATAGAACTAAATGTGTTGAAGTATTTGAAATTCCTTTGCTATACTGTTGCTAGGATAATGTATTGTTGTAGCAGATATATTTTGCGAGCATGTAGTGCAAATACTTACGGTAACAGCAACAAAAATTTGCAGACCATATCGAACGTGAATATTTTACGTTCGACGTAACATGTCAGGATTGCTAACTCTCTGAACTTATTTTTATGTAAATGCTGTCGTGCCATTCTTGAATGTGTTACGAATTGAGTAGTGAAAACCAGATGTCGCTAAATCTAATGGTTTTTTCACCACAAGTCGATATCCCAAAATTAATTTTTGTTCAAAGATTCTTTGAGGTTCAAAGAGACCCCATTTTACCGGTAACTTTTTTAATATTAGACTTACTGAACAAAATTTCAAGTGAACTCAAATATCATTTAATTTTACACCAAAAAAATTCTTTAGACAAAACTCGATACTGTAACTGTGTAAGGTTTTCGGTACACAGGCAACTCGAGAACAACTCAAGATAGCTTAGGAAATGTACACCAAATGGAAATATGTATCAAAAATACCTCTCAATACGCAATAAAATAAAAAGTGTCCCATGCAATTTGAAAAAGTTCAGAGTATTCTCGGTCAAAGCAGAATGTTGTATTTCTGAAAAAAGTTAGGTGGCCTTGTCAAGAACATCAATACTGATGTGTCTTGGGAATTATTTGCATTAGTTTGTTATTATCGTTCTCAAAACTCATTTCATATAGGTATTTTCGGACGATTTAATAAGAAGACTATGACTTAAACAAGGATATTATATTCCTCACATTCCCTGAAACGATGCGAAAGGTTGGAATGAATTCCAGAATCCCGAATATTCCCATTATTCCACCGCTATAGAAAAGCCCTGCTGATTTCACCCCCGAGTCTTCCAGCATCCTCATCTGCGTATATTCAACCAATTTTAATAACAATATCGAATGCGAGGGCGTGCTCAGGAGCATTATCATATCTGCTGTTTCTCCTCGTAAAATGCTAAAAAAGACGTCGGCTCTTGATTCCGCCCAACCTGGTATCCCAACACCATTATATAGTTTAAGGCATACGATCCCGAATGCAATTTATACTAATTTCCTTTAACACAGAAAGATGGGCATGCACCCATTCCATTTCAAAGGTGATTCTCTCTCGGAAATTGTGCCAGTTCGTTTTGGCGAAAAGACCCGCTTTTGGTTGGAATGAAACGACTTTATGCTTTGACATATACAGGGTGAGTCTTTGACTTGTACATATATTTAAACCGTAGATTCCTGAGGTCAAAAGAAACACTTTTTTCATCTTCCATTTTTTCCGATTCGTCTTCGTTGAAAAGATACAGGCTGTCGAAAATCCATAAAAAAATGTAATTTTCAGTTATATTTCGCAAAAGAATCGGTCGAATGAAGTGATTTTCGGAATATGGTTTTTCGTAAACGTGATTGATCTATCCCCATCACAAAATTCCACTAACATCCGCCAGTTTCTCAATTATGACCATAGCATTCCATAAATTCACCAGAAATTCAAAGAGTCCAATTGTAAATAGTAAATTCGATGTGATGAGATGAATATTAATTCATTTTGGAAAATAAAAGTATTTTGATATTTTCTTGTAAAACCTGCCGTTTACGAGTAATTCCATATTGAAAGAAAAAAATTTTCTGAGAAATTCCATAAATTGGGTACTTTGGCTGAATGTAAATCTGTCGAAAATCTGCACAGAATTCAATTTTTGCTAGGTTGTCACGTTGAAAATCATCACGTTTAAATCCGAAGGATTCTGGAAGGATAAGGTTATTATGAATGGAAAGGGAAGCGGACTTTGGAAATTGAGTTATATTAATGAGCTCACCTCTACTTCTTCGATTTACATCCTTATTTATTCGAGCAAATTTACACACTTCTTTCTGAATTCCTAATGCTTCAGGCAAGTTAAATTTTTAAAGGGGTATTGTTCTTTAGAAGCCCTAACTTCCCGTTTTCATTAAAAGCCAGAGTGAATGCTCCACCCAGAGAAAATCATGTTGGTGTCTCTGGCACCTCTATCCGAATCTCAAGATACACCTGACACACGCGATCACAATTCGGCCACATATTCACAAAACTGCAGTTAACAACGTTTTAATTGAAAATCACGATACCATTAATTCCCAATTTGAATTGTTTGTCGATCACTCTATGCGAAACAACGATCAACATAGAAGAGTCGCGATAAATCTGCTTTGTCAAAGTTAAAATTTTTTCTTTTTCATTAAATTATGAAGTATATTAGACATAATGATGAGTATCTTCTGAAATGTTAAGTCAAATTTTAGATAACAAATTATTCACAACAGTGTTATAATTGAAAAAACTATCAAAACACAATGACACTTGCTCATTAAGTGTTAAGTCTATGCACACTCTATTAATAAAAGGTCTATGATCTATGGTTACGGACTGGCAACGTTCAGTTTAGCGGTGAAGTTCAATTCAATGTCAATGATATTTGTTTATGTTTGGAAATGAAAGGTTATGATTCTGTTGGAGAACCTCAGAAAATTTTATAAACCACCATAAGAAAATGATTACATACTGAAGATATAGGTGATAGCAAAGTTGAATACTTCATTATCAATAATGGAAAAGAAATCAAAAGAAGAATATTCAACATTTGCCGCTAACGAAATTCTGTATGAAGTATAAGTATTCTTTGTAGGTACATTTTATACATTCGGTAATTATTCAGAACTAGCAAAATCGTACTTCATCTTTCGTCGAATAGGATTGAAAAAGTAAGTTGACGCTTGTTTTTATTGTACAGTTGGTTATTATTTCCAAGTTTTGAATGGCAAGCATATATTATATCTAATATGACTATGATATCCAGGAGTGGCATAGCTCATTATGAAAGTTTAAAATGGCTATATCTTTTTTTCTAGGCCGAATCGGAAAAATTAGTAAAGGAAAAAAGTGTTTCTCTTGACCTCAGGAATCTACGGTTAAAATATATGTACAAGGCAAAGACTCACCCTGTATATGAAAACATATATAAATATTCGATTTCGACAAACAAACAAATCACAATACTGTTATTGCTTATGTAAGTTCTTAATTTTTTGTAGCAAATAGTGGTTTATTGCATTATTTCCTTCAAACCTGTGTTTTTTCTTCAAGAACCCAAATTTCGTAATGAATGAAAAACCAAATTGTTCAGGAAGAATGAGACTCAACCATATTGTATATCATTCAGTTCCTGAAGTTTTCTACAGAATGTTTGGAAGTTAAGCGTGAAATGCTATCATGTACCTATCCCAACAAATCTAATCATCCTGTTTGTAAAATCTATACCAAGACATAAGGAAGATGAAAAAATCAGTAACTGTCAAAAAATTGTAGAAATTGGTAATGAAACTTTGAAGTTATTCAAGATTGAATTCTGGCGAATTTTCTTCAATACCATTAATTTTGCGGAGTAGTGTATATAAAAATATTTCCATACTTGAAACTCAATGTGTAAAATGAGGTGGATTTTTGAAAACTTTGATTATGCAATCAAAAAACCCTTACACAAAAAAAACAATGATGAATGGAAAGTAGGACACAACTTTTCAACACACCAACGTTTCGTCTATATATTCAGACTTCATCACAGCTAGAGTACAAACGTCTGTATATTACAAACGGAAAGCACTGACGGGAAATCAAGATTTTTAGGGAGCTTGTTATATGTCATCCCTACCCATTAAAAACCCCAATTGCTTAAAATGTTTCCCTTCATGTCCAGAATAAAAAAAGTAACTTCATTGTATCAAATATTGAGGTTTGAGGAGCTGAGAAAATTTCTTCGTATTTATATAGAAATATTTTGGACAGGAAACTTTTGTGGATCGTGTATGACTCGTTGATTGAGGCAGTTATTAGATACTGCATCACTGTGTGGGGGGTTTGAGTAAAACTCATCGATACAGTCTGGAAGTCACCCAGAGATCTCTCATAAAAATAATTATGAAAAAGAAAAAACATTCTCCATATTGAGTCTGTTCGGTGAATCGTGGCTTTTAGATGTCAGAATGTTATATCTCTACAATTGTTTGTTAAGAATGATGAGGTTTCCAGCCCCACTTAAAATACATGCCCATGCTACTCGCGCAGCTCTCACTTGTAAAAAAAACTCACTCTCAGCGGTTCATATCATATTTGGGGCCAAAATTTGTTAATGATCTTCGAGTTCATATACGGTTTCTTTCTAACAAAAATAAGCGGAAGAAGTTGAAAATGTACGTTTATGAAAATTTTTAAAATTTGATAAATTTCTTTGAAACAGGAGTACAGAAACGAATTGCTTCCTCGGGGGATGTCCTCCACTTTCTCCAATGACCAAATAAAATTTTGAACATGCATATAATTATATTTTCATTGTTTTTTTTTTGTTGTTGTAATTTTCTAGAATTTTAATTATCTGGTTATTTTTTGATTAATGTTAATATCTGGATGAAGCTACACTATTTTGACTATTTTGTATTGGGACCTACCTGAATAAAATTTGATTTGATATTGATAATAATAATATCAACAATAAACAAATAATGATCTACAGAAGTTTTCAGAAGCAGCCTGTACGTATTTCAGATATTATACCACAAAGGTTCAGGATTAAAACAAACAGAAATCTCTGTATCTGAAAATGATGAAAAATATCTGAAACTAGTTTTTTTGTGTTGATATTATTTTGCTATGAGGAAATTCATCACTCAAAATTTTTCCTGGATGTCCAAAGAAAAAAATGAATAAGTTATCCGAGCTTATTTAGTCGCTCGTATCCATTTTCGTATACACATATTTGCCCTTGACATTTCACCCTGACTGTAACAGAATCGTTTTGTTACAGAGGCACGGATGATGTCCAGCGCTCAATAGAGCTGTTAGATCGAGTGCTCTCAGAGTTCGACGATGTGGAAAATGCGAATCAAGTGCAAAATGTAAGTACCTCAAATGTGCATATCCTTTTGTGCTGAATTTTCACATTCCTGCTTCACCGTACCCCCACCGTGAATGGGATAATTTACATCTTCTGACTCACATGGAAAATAGTAGATTGGTCTCTGGTTTGAAGAAGAAAATTGTCTACATTTTTAACGATAGTGGATATTTCATGAAAAATCAAGAAACTAACTTTATATTTTGAATTTTTTGTGAAGCTCTTGGTTGGAGAAATTTTATCAGATTTTGTTTTTTCGAATTATTCTTTTTCTCAAAAACACTTAGCTTCACAGTTACGAAAATAATTTGGCGTTTCCATGACTTGGGGAAACTTGCAAATGGACCCTGATTTAGAGCCACTGTCCACTGTAAAATCTCATGCAGTGAAAGAGGATGTACGCAGTTCTTTTAAGCATGTTATTGGAAATGTGGATCTTCTATTTTGACGCTCTTAGATGTCACCAATTTCTAATATTTTACTCAGTACGCCCAACTAATTGCTTCAAGTATAGAAGTTTCTCATGAAGATTTTGTCCCTCAATGATATGGGATACTGATAATGCCAAATAAGGCTGAAACCGGTATATCCTCCCTCTCAGTGACAAAATTTGATATTATTTCTCTTACCTCGTTATAAAAAATTGTGGAAAAATATCATCTGCTTCTGCACTAGTTTTGTAAATTACTATTCTATTGTAGAATCATCGGAGTGATTTAACTTTTTCTTGAAACTTTCGTGGTCCAAAATCTGCAGCATATCAGACAGATGATGAAAAAGTTTAGTTCCGCTGTAAGACGGAGACTGTAGAAATTCAGTTTTACGCTGTCTTGGAAAACAAATAGTTTCTTCGTGCTTGGTTTATTATGAATATGAATGATATTTGGAGCATTTTATCATCGAGTCAAAATTTTTATGTATAAACAGCTGAGAATTCAGATACAGTAAGAAGTCCATAATTGATGAATGAGCGTCTGGCTCGGTTCAGGATTGAAATTGAGACGTATTATATTCTTTCTGTGCCACTGGATGTCATTTTCAAATTCAGAAAAACATTGTTCTTATTATTCTTTGGAAGAAGTAAATGTTGGGGATGA
The DNA here is from genome assembly GCA_038502775.1 of Hippodamia convergens. NCBI lineage: Eukaryota > Metazoa > Arthropoda > Insecta > Coleoptera > Coccinellidae > Hippodamia > Hippodamia convergens. The sequence continues at coordinate 20,412,932 of CM076610.1, forward strand.
GCATTTTCCATATGATTAATTGATAAGTATCTTGTTTTATGATGCTTCAAACTTGGATACATGTTTGAGAATAAAACTAAACTAAACTGAAAAATGAAACGAAAAATGTGTGTTCCAAAGTTCCAAACATCATAAATTCTCACAAAAAATGAGATTTCATCAAATAAAGAAAGCTACATAATTGAATGTTAATTTTCGTAACGCTTCAAACGTACATCAGTGTGTAATAACTTTTGCATAAAAAAAATTTCGTAAATATCATGAGTAATTAAATATTTTTTCACACTACTGGGACACCTGTAGGTATATCATAGTTTGTGCCGAGTAACTACCTGATAAACTGAATACATTGTTCACATAATCGGTGTCTGAACTCAGGATGTAGGTATCTACATCACGAGCAGCATTACACTGTTTCATTTATATCTTAATATATTTTCTCTATTTCAGTATCGTAATGAGTTAATTACAGTCGAGATTACAGTACTAAAAGGTAGTGCTGTAATGAATTTATTACAGCATCGTTTTCAGTTATATTTTTCATTTCGTGGTTGTCAGTACTGACCACAGATCTTATCAATTTTCGAATCGAATCAATTCAAATTCCGTAATCTGTCCAATGTCTTAAGTCACACCAACTGCCAAGATACAATACAAGAGTAACTCATCTGAATTTTTATTTGATTTTCGAGAGTATTTCACAAAACTTAACTGAAAATCGTCTGATACTATAGGCGATTTCGATTGACTTTGGTCCTTGGTTGGTTCATAGATTGGTCCGTCAGTTTTGGACCAACCGCATTCGAGTGATAAATTGGTGACGTCTCGAATCAGCTGTTTCGCGAAATTTGAACCGTATTCGAAAGCGCGGTTCGTTTGACGTTGTCATTTATGAACCGAGCGGTCAACCGTTAACCAACCAAAAAAGCCATTCGAAATCGACTTATATATATACTATTCTCGGGTTCTATTCATTTGAGCCTACAAATGTTTCTTTACTCAATTCTGCTCCTATCCACGTGAAATCCTTCAATACTACATACATGCCCTACATTTCTTTTCTGATTGTATATCCAGTAGCTCAAAACTGGCGCGGTTCCCCCAGTTCCCCGCCCTTAAATGCCCGGGCTACCTCTAAAATTTTGCAATTCGTAAGAAATAAATATTTGCCAGAAATCTCTATAGAATATATGATACAAGCACCAGCAGCTGGATAATCGACATCTTCCTGCTATAAGCTTTAATGTCACTCACTGATTGATAACTATTGACGACAGTTTCAAAAAGTTATAGGAATCAGAATTTATTCTTTTTTCACAACAAAATAATTATTCAATATATCCTTCGTTATGTGATAATAATATTCAGACCTACCTGTAATTTTCGCAGATCCAACAATTGACAAGTTCAGCATCTACTCCTCAGCTACGTCAACTCAGCCAAAACTCAACTGGAAGCAACGTGTCTTCAACCACTCCCGAAGACGAAAGTCCATCATTGGGCCATCAGTCCGAGGACGATGGCTACATGAGCATGAACGGCAGAAAACCTAAATTCAATCTGGCTTTCAAACCTTTGCCAGAAGTACCCGTCCAGCATGAGACTGCCTGCCTTTCTCCCATCCATCCACCCGCGGACGATGATTTCCCGCCACCTCCCGAGGAAGCCCAGAGGCTCATTGCCACACTTTTACCTAAGTAAGTAGAACCACCACTAAATCACCGTGTAGCTTAATAACCTGAAGCTTCCTCTACACTCCAGAGCGTTTCTCGTGTCGGCAACAAACGTCCACACTATGACTAAACTTGAGCAAAGTGTATTCCGCATTGTATACCTGAATAATGCAATCTTTCTACTACTCAAGAGGCTCAAAGTCCTGTGCTATTTTGAACGAACTAGATCCTCAAGCGACGTCCACATTGCTTCATCCGATAATTTCATTTGTGAATCCACAGTTTCATGGAAATCAATGATCAAATATTTCGGGTAGGTTGATGCTGGCAATTCCAAATGCGAATTTCGAAACTGAAATTTCAGGGTCCTTTGTACATCGTAGACTACTTTTGTCCACCATTTCGTCCAGGCTATTAAAATTATGTGAATAGATATTGTATCCATATATTTTCTGAGCAGGTCCCTCATATTGCAAAAGAGTGTTTTATTGAGCATGGATCGTTTGTCCAACGCGAGTTTACTTTTGTCCAACCGCAGTCCACTTTTGTCCACCGTGTATTTTGTGAGCAGGTTCCTAATATTGCAGAAAGGTGTTTCATACAGCACAAAAACTTCATCCAACGTGGGTCCACTTTTGTTCACCCATTAATTTAATTTGTCCACCCACAGAACCACGATAATCAATGATGATAATATATTTCGGACAGAGTGAAGAATGCATACTCAAAAAATGTAAATATCCAAAGCAAATTTTGTTCTTCCACCAGGTGACAGTCAATTATTTCACTTATTTATTTCTGGAGAAAAAAAAATAGGTCCCAAATATTGTTGAAAAGTGTTTTAAAATACGTTCAATATTGGTCCACTTTTTTCAAATAATTTCATTTTTCCTTCCAAAGAACCATTGAAATCATAATGTAGCTTATAATGAGCTTATTGGCCGTATTCTATTAGGAATTAATCCTGGTTGGCATCGCCAAAAAAGAAATTTTGAAATTAAATCAGGGAAGTTCGTTCACCTGGTTTATGTTTGTTTGCTTTGTCTAGAGCTAGACCCTATCCTTCTCTAGATGAAAAGAAAGTTTGATTATCTACCGAAAGCTCCCTGAGGCTATTCAAAAATGGTGATAAGCGATGGACGAGTGTTTAATTGTTCTTTGGCGCCGCCACTTTTTCGAGAATGGCCAAAATATTAGTTGACAAAAACGATTTATGCTCTACAGGGTGAGTCTTTGAAACTTATATCGAAAGATTCCGTATGTTGAAAGAAATCCTTTGTGTTTTTTACCATTTTTCCCTATTCGGCTCATTTGAGCAGATACAGACTGTTGAAATTCCATTTAAAAAAATGGAGTTTCCGTATACAGGTATCTCGTAAATGATTTTATCGAGTGAAATTATTTTCGGAATAGATGTTCATTGGTGTGGTATACCTTCTATATGAATACCAAATTCCACTCATCTTTTTTTTCTAGGTTATCATTACATTTCATAATTATACCAGAAATTTAAGAAACTTTACTCTTAAAAGTGAGTTGAATGCTATTGATTTAATTAATATTTAATTAATCTTTAGCTGAGTGCAACTCAACTGGGATCCACTCATCTGAAAGAAATCAAGAAGTACTCAAAAGAATCACAAAATTTAATTTCTGTTACATTTTTCCAAAGGTTCAATCGGTAGATTAAATGCTCTGAAAATTCAGTGAAATGTTGCTAGAGGTGGTACAGCTCATTATGAAAGTTTTAAATTGCCATATTTTAGGCTGAATCGGTAAATGATATACGAATAAAGTGTTTCCTTCGACCTTAAGAATCTATCGTAAAAATATATGTAAATGTAAGTACGAATATAAGTCGAAGCAATATAAGAGACTTGCTTAGAAAATGCACGGAAATAACAACTAATTTTCCTTATATTAATTATATTTTTTGTTTCGTGGTTGTCAACTCTGATCCTATGAACAGACGTAAATTCAAGTTGAATTTTCATAACAGTCACACCAACTGCCAATACACAATATAAAAGTCACTTCTTCTTCTTCTTCTGTTACTATCCATTAATGGGTGTTTGCTATCATTTCTGACCATTTAACATTGTCTCTAGTGCTGTGGATCAATTCTCCAGTCGTCCTTATCCTTGTCCAATGTTTGATATTTTGGAGCCACGACATCCTCTTTCTGTCCAGTCCCTTTAATACAATTCACTTGAAAAATTATAACAATTTCAATGATTCAGCTTCGATTTAATATGATGAGATATAATGCATTCTTTTTCCTGATGCTGCATCAGGAAGAAAAAAAAACAGAAGTAATCATTTTATCACATTATTTCATCGCCCTTTTTAGAGTTAGACATTGGGTTGATCGATTCATCGCATAGAATGCTGGGAGAAATTCCAATTTCTCATGTGTCTTTTGCTCATCAAATCGAATAAAAAAATTTTTTTTTTTTTTAATGTCATTTATTGCTCAATATACAATCTACACATAAAGGTATTAAGTAATTTTGCTGGGTACATTGGAAGGGAGAATAAATGGGGAGGATGAGAGTGAAAAGTCCAGCGACTTTTCTACTCGTTAGCAGTTTCTACTGGGAGATCTTCAGGCCATGTCTTTTTTAGTCGTCTGTTGCTTGGTCCTTGCATATAAAGGTTTTCTATTAGCTCGTTCGAGTGTCCTTGTAGTCTTCCTCTGTAGATGGTGGAGGTGGATTGTATTACTTCTGATACGAATGGTATTTGAAGGTCTTCATGGATTCTTTGGTTTGTGACATACCATGGAGCATTAGCTATCAAACGGAGAGTTTTCGACTGGAATCTTTGGATGGAGTTTATCACGGATGGTTTTGCAGAGCCCCATAGTTGTATACCATAAGTCCAGATGGGTTTGAGGGCTATCTTATACAGCAGTAGTTTGTTCTGGATGGTCAATTTTGATCTTTTTCCGATGAGCCAGTACATCTTCCGAACTTTCATGTCAAGCTGTTTTCTTTTGACTTCTATATGTTTCTTCCATGTAAGTCGCTGGTCCAGGTGCAGTCCAAGGTATTTGACATTTTGCCTTGTTGGTATACTATTTCCGTTTAGTGTTAGAGTGGGACAGGTGTTAATGCGTGTAGTAAAGACAACTTGCACCGATTTGTTGTTATTCAGTTTCATTCTCCAAGTTTTATACCAGTTGTTCAATTGGTCAAGGTGTTCTTGGACTTTTCTAGAGGAGATGTCTGGGTCGTTATCGGTAGCTAATATTGCGACGTCGTCTGCGAATGCTGCAATTGTTGTATTGCAAGTTTCTGGCATATCAGCGGTGTAGAGTAGATACAGGTATGGTCCCAGCACACTGCCTTGTGGTACACCAGATTTAATGGAGACGTAGCTTGACAGAGAGCCATTGTATCGTACTGAAAAGTTTCTGTCTGAGAGATATGATTTCAAGATTAAGTAGTACTTGTTGTCAAGTTTTTTCTTAATTTTATATAGTAACCCTGCATGCCAAACTTTATCACATGCCTGGGAGATATCCAGAAAGACGGCGTTACAGAACTCTTTTTTCTCAAGTGAGTTTGCAATGGCATTAACTATTCTGTGAGCCTGGTGGGGCGCAGACATTTGCTGGCGGAAGCCAAACTGGTAATCAGGAAGGAGATTTGTTGATTCATGATCGTCCTGAATTCTTTTGAGCAGTATTTTCTCGAAAATTTTTCCAGGGATAGACAGGAGACTTATCGGTCTATATGATGCTGGTTCATGTGCAGGTTTTCCTGTTTTATGTATCATGATAATATGTGCGTATTTCCATAAAATCGGAAAGTAGTCCAAATTCAGCATACGGTTGTATATAGTTGTAAGAAAAGCTATTGCTTTTCTAGGTAGATTTTTCAAGATTTGCGGAGTTATTAAGTCATGACCGGATGCTTTGCTGTTTTTGAGTCTGCGTATTTCTGCTTTAACTTCATTGGGAGATATTGCTCTGACAGGAAGTGACAACTGAGAAGGCACCTCCAGAAATTCATGGACTTTTTTTTCAAAACCTGGTATTTCCATTGGTTCTTCGAAAACCCTCGATAGATGTGTTGCAAAGATCTCAGCTTTTTCATTGTCTGAACGTGCCCAACCATTCGCTGTACGTATCGGTGTTACTGCTGGTGTTGGCCTTTTGAACTTTTTTGTAGCCTTCCATAAACTGTGATCTTCGGTGGTTAATTGCTCAGTGTACTGTTCAAAGGAAGCATTTTGAGCATCTTTCAACGTCTTTGTTAGGGTCCGTGACAGTCTTCTGTATAGGTGAAGATCATTTATATTGCGAGACCGTTGCCACACATTTCTTGCTCTCCTTTTTCTGATATCAGTTGCCTTATATACAGAGGTGTGCTAATCGCACTGGGGATTTCTTTTTTATCCAGGGAGTTGCGTGCCAGGCTGCTTGTTGTATTGTTTCCGTGAAATGTTTGGTATCTTCGTCTATTTCTATTTGGTTTTTTATGCACATGTTGAAGGTTAGTTTTGCATTGATGTATTCACGGAAATGGTCCCATTTGGTGTGTTTCGTGCCAATTTTGGTGGAGTTTCAACTTTAACAGGCGAGCTTTTCAGGTTCATGATGACAGGAGAATGATCAGATGTTAGGTCATGACTGGACTCTAAAGAAGTTTTGCGTTGGGATTCCGTTCAGTATAAAGAAATCTAGGAGGTCAGGCAGCTTTCTTGGATCTGTGGCCAGTATGTTGGCTCTCCATTTGATAGGTCTTAATAATTTCTGTCTATCAAGGCCTGCATCAGGTTGCGACCCTTAGTAGTTGTTAATCTGGAGCCCCAGTGCGTGTGTTTGGCATTCCAGTCACCTCCGGCAATGAATTTGTTCCCCAGGGTAGAAAAAAACTCTTTGTATGTGTCAGTTGAAATCGTGTATCGTGGTGGGCAGTATACTGATGTTATGCATATATGACCAATATGAGTAGAATTGCAAATCTGTTTTCTGTTGGGGTAACAGTTGGTGTAGGGGTATGTGAAGGCGATTCTTGCGTTTTTTTGGCAATCTGCCAATTAAGTTGGTTGTCTCCTCCCATTATTGTCTCTTGTTTATGGATGACTATTTGTAGTTTATGAGGGTTATTTTGTGGTGTGTTTTTTATCAAGTTCTCCGTTTATGTAATCGACAATTCGTCCATATTTGTCCCTCGTCATTATTTGATTTTTTCTGGAAATACCTTTGAATGACACTTCGTGGTTTTCGTGAACTATTATTTCATCTTCAATCTGAATTCATAAATTATCAGCGTATGGACACCTTTAGTTCATCGAGAGTTTATCTTATCACACAGATGTGCACTATCGCGGTCGCGGTGAATAATTGTTTTTCTTTGCCGTTTGCGTTTTTACTTTCCGCTTAGGCGCGGAAATATGACGGGAAAAGAACTTTTTCTGGAAATATTTTGAGTTCTTATTCTTATGGACGAAAAACTCAATTCTCACTTTTTAATTCTATTTGAATGCGCACTTATTTCGAATGAAAAACACCGAGATATCGGAACTAATCTGTATCATTCAGATGTTCACCATGGAATCGAATAAAAATTGAAATAAATAAAATCGAGATTATACAATAAAAATCTTTATCCCAAGTTACCTGAAAACTTGTATCTAATTTATTTATACCCAGTTGCATCATCATGATTTAAATTCTATTGATTATTTCAACTATATTTGCATTTTATATTACAGAGTTTCACCAGTTCACCCGACCAAAAAGCATCACTCAAAGAACAGATCATATCCCCCTCACGCAACTTCCAACCAGAATTGAAACCATTCCTCCGCCGCAGAAATTTCAGAACAGCGAAAGTCCAAGTTTGGTTAATGGACTGCCTGACCCAATTCATAGTGCAACGCAAACAACACTGGTAAGTAAGCAAGGGTCCCAATTGTCTATTATTCTTAAGGAACCCTTTCTACTACAAATACATCAACAGAAAGAATTCAGAAGAAGGGACTACATATAAGATACGAGAAAATACAAGACAGATGTCCTTATATATGATAGCTAATCCAAACCTAAATCGACCTTCACCGATCTGATAATAGAATAAAACCTAAAAACACTGGGTTTGCCAGGTATGAACAAGTATGTCAATACCAGCTACTTTCACTTGTTTGATAATAGAAAAGAATTCATATCAGCAATAAGCCCTGTTTCATTGTGAACAAGTTGATATACGGTTGTCGACAAAAATTGGTCCTAATAGAAATTTGCGAATTTTAAAGATTTAAAGTTCGGACGCGTGTGGAAATGACCGATTTTTTTTAGACAACCTATTTTAAATATACGAAATTTATTATAAAATAGATGTTATTCTTATCAGCTCGGTGAAGGACGATTTAGGTCCGGATCTTCTGCTATGAGATAAGACAAAAAATCTATAAAATTATTACTTCTTCACAAGCAATGTTTAAGAGAAGAGTGTGTGGATATGTTTAGAATTATTGAAAAAAAAAATTTCAATTTATTTTTAGTATTTAAGTGTATAAATATTTTCATAATCATTATCGTATATTTCTTGTATTTTGATGAAACCTTGTTACATAAATAAATCAATAAGCTTTTTCATCTTAAATTTAAGTATTGATTATTAAAAAAATAATTAAATATTTATACCTACTCTATGATCTTAGCTAAAAATTTTACAACAGTCACGATGTTTGAGGTGATTTTCGAATTGTTGTAATCAGTATCCCAATCTAGAACTCAATAATAACCTGTTATTGTTTAAATGCGAAATATAACAAAACCTCAAATTCTTTCGATTCCTAATTCTAATACTTAGATTCAATTTTTTTCAGCCAAAAACCCGCCACCACTGTCCATATGGTTGGGAGAAATAACGATTTCACACTCAATCCACCGCCTCCGCCCCCAGGCCTATAGGTTCGGAAGTTTGCCTTTCCACACATAGGATATCCGCTTTACATCACCAACCAGAGTGCCACCATGAACCGTACCAACATCTTGGAAAGGCACAGAGAAGTGAAAAGAAGAGTGAGTGATGATAACCTATCCAGCGACCCGATGATCCAGGACTGCGTCCCCTCAGCGAAATGGCAGACGATGAACATTTCTCGGATGACTCTTTAGAGGAATTGCTTCCCCCTCCACCCCCGGATTGCAACAAGAGAGCTAGTATAGCTGGGAAGTTCCTCTAGACGACGAATCACTATTAACGCCTGGAAGTACAAAGGTTATCGGCCGTAGAAGAAAAAAATCGGGATCATTTTCAAGCACGAGTTCTATACCGAACAAAATCAAAGAATTGGACGACTGGCCCTGATCCGCCTCCTTGTACCACAGAAGACGAGGTAACTTCCCCCTTTTCCGATTCAGACGACCATCTCAACCTTCCTGCAGAACTGAATAACCTGAATATATCAGGCACCAGTACCTATATAGTGCGAAAAAACAAAAAAGATAGAAAAGCACTTCTTAATCAGTGTAGCACAGTTACCTCAAATTCTTCTTTGAACTCCAGACTCAGTTCAGACTTGAGCATACCTATTTCTAGATTCAGTGGAGATCTCAATTCCTGCTTCAGCCGAGAATTGAATACCCCGGTTTCTAGATATAGCGTGGATTTAAGTAATCCACAATCCCGCCTTAGTCAAGAGCTCAACTCTCCCAAGTCTAGATACAGTTTAGACTTGAATAACTCGAGACGATTGAGTCAAGAACTGAGCAGTTCGCCTTCCAGACTATCAGCTGAATTATCTAGTTCTAGATCCAGCACTCCCCGTAGCAAGCAAGGCAATGAGTTCCGAAAACACAGTACGACCTTGATAATATCAAATCTTTGATAAAGAAGGAAGTATTGATAGTTATAACACCCCGCCTGTTGAATGTGTTCACGAGTTTAACCCTGCAACATCTCCAATCGTGCGTGTTGTGTCCCTACCCTCACTCAACGCTGAAGATTCCCTGCCAAGAAGAGAGCTAGGTGTAACTGTGGAAGAAGAGGAAGATGCTGAAGGTTCTCAACAAAGCGCAGAGATTTCGCCTCTTAGAAAAATAGAACAGAATATAACGGAATTGTTGGAGAGACGTGATATCGAAATAGTACAGAACGACAAATTCATATTGAATGGTGTCGACTCTATTCTTCACTATAAACAAAGGGCGAAAAGAAAAGCTCCTGCTAAAAGTGTCAACGATGAAAGACAGCATAAGCCGAACGAACTGATGAAGTCGAGCAGCCATAATGAAATACAAAGAGATGAAGAGTATTATAGACAGTTATTGATAGAAGGAGGATCTCCCTTTCCTAGAAGGAGTGGCATACAAAAATCGGAAAGTGCTAAAGAAATGCTCATTGCTCACAGAGAGAGAGAACAAAAAACCACTGCCAACCTCAACTTCAGCAGATTTTCCAGTGAGGGTAGAAGTTATGCAGCATGAGTTTCCACCTTTGCCGCCATCTCCAGTAGAGGAAGATGAAGACGAGTATTCTGAGATTGTCCAGTCGAGCCTAAAACACAGTCCAGACTCTTTGCCAAATGGAAAGAGCCACCCACAGTGCCTCCTCATAGAGATCAAATTTCGAATAGCCTGAAAACGCGTTCAATGGACGCGAACTACAATAGAGGTAGACGAGGTTTCTTCAGCTCTTCAAACAGAAATATACCTAGCGAACGTCGTACTCTCCCAACCGAATTGCAAGACTCCAAACGACGTTTTTTCAAAAGAGGGCTTCGCAGAGTCCCCAAGAAGAAATGCATCTCCAGACTTCGTGCAGTTTACCAGAAACGCCTATTTTTGCTAGAGGTTGTGATATTCCCCGCACACCCCATAGACGCGCCCCTGATATACCAGCAGCAGAAACACAGCACCAAGACAGAGTACCACACTAGGAAGTCTGAACACAATTGGTAATTTGTCATCAGGGGGTCTTTCTACTAGTGGCTATAGAAGAGGTAATTCGATCGGATTCGAACAAGCTGTGGTTGGTCCAGAGTTGCTTCGATTGGCAGGAGGTCCTGGAAGAGGTTGGTACCCAAAACAAAGAAATCGAAGACCTGTGTCAATCGAACATTTGATAGGATGGCACCTGGCCATAACCCTTGGGAATCTAACAGAAAGCCGCTTACTCTTCCTCCAAATTTAACCCCAAAGTTCTTCCAAAGATCCCCTAGAGATGCTTTGAGACGTGTTACTAGTCTGCTATAAGGAAAGGTGAGTGTCTCATATCCTATTGACACAGTTTACACCATACTATTCACAAACATTCAGCAAGTGACCTTTTTTTATATGGTGCAAAGCAGAAAATTTTTAAAATACCAAGCCTATGATTAGTGGTGTTCTTTAAGCTTACAGTTTCAAATTGCATGTTCGACAACTCGAATTCGGTTGCCCCTTTTCACCATTAGAATATGAATTTCTAATTATCTATTCTGTTTATACACTCTAGTTTCTATATGGGACGAAATATTTCAAATTGTACAACGTTGCAATCAACTTGTTCGATTTCGGGAATCAGAATCATGATTTTTTAACTATGCTATTTAACACATCCATAGAGATAGTATAGAAGGAGACGCTGTTGCATTCAACGATTTCCACATAAAACGGGTCGACTGGGCGGGGCAAAGTGTCGTACCAATGTGGCGGTTTCGGCTACAAAACCACAAATTGGACAGGGTCGGACTAAATTAATTACAGGCTAAATTATGGCTGAAGCAGAATATACACATCATGATTTTTAACATTCATAAAATAAAAATGAATTTCAACAGTTTATATACTAAAACAATACTTATTTTATTTTGAGAACATTTTTAATGGAGATTGAATTCTTCTGAGTTTTTCTAATGATAAGGGAAATTTTGTCTTCTTTAATTAGCAGAAACAACTAGTGATATTCAATAACATCTTTGGAAGTTGTATAAGGTTAAAAATTTATTAAAAATATAAATAATGAATATAAAAAATTATATAATATACATATATATATATATATATATATTTAAATATGTACACCTAGTTAAAAAAAATTTATATTTCCAATTCATATGATGACAGGAAACTTTTACATCAAATCTTAGAAATATTTGAATGCTCCAAACATTCTCTCATATTCAATAACTAAGTTTTCCTTTCACAAACAAAAATTTTACCCAATTAACAGTTTTTACTGTCCCTTAAACAGTACAATTTGTTATTTTGGTGCCTAATACTAGTTGATTTGTCAACTTTATACTTGAAGAGAGAAATCATTCTTATATTGTAATATTTCCTTATTATGCTTCTGATCAATAAAAATCGATGATTATCCAAAAAAACTGATCAAAATTGTTATCAATTAAAAATGAGAAGATGTTTGATGAAACAAATTAATTAAATATCCTATTATTAATAGTTGCAATTGAAACACAGTTTTGACCAGCCATAATGATTTCTCGCTCCATGATTTTTTCGGTCTTCAAGCAAATTTTGATGACATCCTCTGAAGGGTATTGAAGACCCTTTTTATTCTTCAAATCTCTAAATGAATATAAAAAGGAATTTCTAGTATCAGACATCAAATCTACCTAAACCGACCCTGTACATTGTTGATATTAACCTATGAAATGTAATTCCTGATGATTTCTTCTTATCCACGCCATCCCGGGTACAGCAACTTCGCACAGCACAAGAAACCATTTTGTTCAATTAGTTCTACAAAGATTGTCCTTCAAATATAAATAATTTTCACAAAACTCACAACCGAACACGAAACATCAGGGTTAACGACCGCTTGACAAATGTGTGTCGTACAATGTGGCGGACCTGGTCCCGTTTTAGTTACGAAATCGCTCCTCCTCTTATACTATCTCTATGAACACATCTGATATATGGGGGGCCATCTAGCGGCAGGAGGATGAACTAAAGCTCAAGTTTAGAAGTTTCCTATGTTGGCTCCACTTTATACACGGTGTTCGCTAGATGTCAGTAGCGTATAGTTTCATTATTTTCTCACCAAGTAAATGATTCATTTTAACGGTTTGAATGTGTGTTCCCGATGACCTTGACAGGTTCTCGTTTTCTATCTCTATACGATTACCTGACTGAGAGTTTCCATTACCAATGATTCATTTTTATCGTATTCAAAGTTACTATCAGTCAGCAGTCTATGCTGAGCGATGTTGTACAAATCGATGAACTGGCTCATAGAAGGGAAGTCCACGTTTCGCTTCATTTCATTGTTCATCTTCGAAATTCGATGGGGGGAATGCTGTTGACTCATATCTTATTTTAGTTCATGGAAAACTGAATGCAACATTCTTATTATTCAGAAACTGTATTTGGCGCAAATATTCTTTTTTTCACAGGAAACGTGACTCATTTCATGCTTTATCATAATAACTTCACAAAATATCTGCGGTTTACAGAGGAAATATAAGGTTGGAGGAATTTATCAGAGAATCTTCTCCTACGTCTCTGGTAGTAAGAATATTTGACCAAAAATAGTTTATAATTAATTTCTGGAATTGCAAATTCTGTTGACCCATTTTTGTCTGTTGATATCTGTTTCATTCCTGATGTATAAAATTTTTTAGGTTTTAGATCGTGAATTCAGCGAAAAATATATTTGCCTAATAGTGACGCAAAAAACTGATAAATATTTTCACACAAAATATATGATGAGCTAAGATAATAGTAATATCTATACCTACCTATACTCTTTTGAAGTTGAAAGGTATCTTCTCTGTCCCTCTTATTCTACATTGTGAATATTCTCACAGATAGTGGAAAAAATGTGAAATGATAGTAAAAATTAGACCATATCAATATTTTTTCTGTCGTCTTGGAATGTGAAACATGTATTCTGATATAATTGTTCAATTTTCTGATAAAACAAGTTCTGGCCATTCAGGTGAAAATTTTCATATGTTTCGTTATTTCATCGATGGAGTGAGGTTATTTTTAGATCTATGCGGGTTGAAAACATGCATCTGTTAATAATTTTAATATGTCGAAATGCAACCTTTGTATGATTTTCATGTTGAGAGACTTAGCAAACCTATAATTGGCAACTGTACAGGGCATCCCAAATTGCTTGATTTTCACTGTTTCTGGTACTTCTGGACTAGATAGGTGAAAATTTTGAAAGGAGTCCTGGGCTCAATTTTCGTGAAAAACACCATTAGTGGAAACCGTTTACGGATATCTTAATTTTTTTTATATACATAACTAAATTTTGATATTTTATCGATTTCGAAAATGTGCCATAACTTTTTCATGAAAGACAATATCTAAAAATAATTGAAATTTTCTAAAGGCCTCTTTTTACTGGAAATAAGAGACTATATTCATATTTTCTATTTCTTGTATTGCAGGTGCAAAAAAAAACATTTTTATCTCAAATTCTTCTTTATCTCATATCGAATTAAAAAAAATTAAGATGAAGAAGATTGAATTCAGTGTCTTATTCCCTAAGAAAAGTGCTTGTAAATAGTGTTCACTATTTTTGGATATTTTCGAAAATTAAAGGGTTATGACACATCTTCGAAATCGTTAAAATTTATAAATTTTGTCATATCTTCAATACAAATGAAGATATCGTTAAACGGTTTCCACCACTGTGATTTTCACAAAAATCGAGCCCAGGACTCCTTTCAACGTTTTTACCTATCTAGTATAGATGTACCAGAAACTGCCAAAATCAAGCAATTTAGGATACCCTATACTTCCATGGATTTAAACGGATTTGGGTTCATTGATTTTGAAATGACATATCTCTAATAATTTTCCAAGCTCATCCGGAGGTTCTCGAAGATAACCTTGAAGTAATAATTATTTGATTGACATATGTTATATACCAAGATAATTGTTTTCAATGCAGCCTTATGGAGTTATATGTGTTTCACAAATTAATTTCGTACGAAAATGTATTCAAATGCTCACATCATTACGGCTAATGATCCTAGAAGTCCATGCCAAAATCTTGGCATGGCATTATTTTGAAAAAACGATAACATACTGTGGAACTAAGGATACAATAAAAAGTTAACAGTTTCCATGAATTTCGAATAAGGTTGCGGAGTTCTGAAAATCTAGTGCTTTGCTCTTTACAGTCGATGAAATGAATTCTTGAATAAGGATTAAACAACAGAAAATCGCTTTCCACTCACAAGAAAATATATATACCTGATTAGAGAATGCTTTTTCCACAGTTTCTATTACCCATTCTTCTTTTATTTTAAATTTTTTTACTTTGGTTTGCAAATTCTGATATTTTTTTCCTCGAAACATTGTCCGACTGTTTTACTTTTTTCTTCTGGCTTTGCCCAAATTTCATTCGCAGGTGAATAAATATTGCCCAGATATAAATTTCGTTCTGTTCTATTGCCATTATCTACCTCCTTGCAAATCTTTTTTTTTTCTTGGGGGAACAAAAATAAATATGGAAAATAACAGATGATCGCGTGGTCATAAAATTATGAATAAAATGTGATTCGATGCCAATATTTACTAGTGTCGTATATTTGTGAAATTGATCTATGTACCTAGAACTTCATTCTATAATAATGAATAAGGATTATTTTTTTTATTATATATCGACAACTTTAATTCTGTAGACACAACCAACACAAACCATATTTATTCGGCATTTACCATATTATTTCAGAGGAAATCTACTATTCTTGTGCGATAAAAATGAGCGAGATCGATATCATATGATTTATGTAGAAATTCAGATTGTTAAAATTGTTGAAACTATGTACAATTGATCCCTTAAAATTTTATAGAAAAAATATATTCAATTTTGAATCCACAAAATAAATAGATAATAATAAAGCCTATTTTTTCTAAACTTTCTCACAATTTTAAGGCAACCGAAATTGTTCCATAACACATAATTAAATTTCAAACGGTAAAAAAACTAATACAGATGCAATCTCATATTAACATTGTTCAGCTTGTTAAACACGAGCTCGTTATCTTAGAGAAGATCTTTGACGAATAACTGATGTTTAATTTCATTGAATAAAATAATAACTCCATCGAATCTATAAAAAGGAAAAATATTGTAGCGACCAATTATAAACCCTGAAAATTCTCTAGGTGGACACATTTACAGAACACAAAAACACAAAAATGAAGGAAGAAAAATGAAATCTCATTATTCAAATTTCCTATGCTGCTGTGTTGGCTTAAAATTCATTCGAGTAGCCTGTTGTCAAGGTAAAAAAAGAGAAATAGGTAGTTGTGGTAGTAGCTTCAAACAGTTCCTCTGTAGCGTTGATTTCTCGAAGTTCGAAATTGCTTCACCAATTCTTTTATGCACCTTGCAATGGCTTTGTAGAGTGGAATCTCGTTTGCTAGGAAAAATTATTGTTCTCATGTTTTCAATTTGATTCCCTCGAGTATAAGACTTAAAATAAAGACCACAGTATTTCGATAGAATTGTCACGATATTATTCAGAAAAAATTGCATAATTGTGTTCATATGTTTCATTCTTCTGGGCACAAATTCTTTAAAATCTAATAATTTAAAAATTATTTCGCAATGAAATTCCCCCTACCGATTCCAAAATAAAAATGCTATCATATATCAAAAAATTTACGATATTTAAATAACCCACTTTTTCAGGCAATGGAAAAGAGTCTAGAAAGGAAAAGGAATCGGTTTCTCCTACAATTAACGAAAATGCCAATGGTGAGTATATTTTTCAGGTCTTTTATCGATCAGACACGAATTTTTGAATTTTCAACAAATCCTACAAGCAAAAATTAATTTTTTTGGACTGAATACTTGAATTCTTCAGTATCAGTATAGCTGATTATTATAAAAAAACTTCAAAATAACACTGAATATAGATATCGTATTACCAGAGTAGATTCAACGACTTCTTATATCCTATTGCTGTAAAATTACCCATACTGTATTTATGTGACATGTTTCTTCATCATTATTAATGTTTTCGTGTATATTCAATATCATATCAAAGAAATCATTACTAGTGCTTAAATTCTGCTGATCATGCTTTCTGACGGTGGTTTGAACATGTATAATTTAACAAATATTCTGAAGGAAGATGGTACATATTCCCGGTGAATTATGATATTACCACCATTCCTGTTTGATTCAATGTTATGATTTCCGAGTTAACGAGAGTTATCAATTAATAAATAGAGAAATTCATGCCCTGATGGAATGCCTGAGATAGAAAAGGAATGTATTAGCAAAACGAAACTCTGGCCCTGTGTAGAGAATGGTCCCAAGTAGAAATTGAATGTGAAGCCATCGAGTTGAGTCTAAAAAATTTCGATTCTGTACAAAAGAACTGATTCCATGTTCAGACAGTTATCCTGGGTAATTTCACTGGATTCAAAAAAGAAGTTATTGTCATTATTGATTCATTCAATGTTAAGTACTTCGATTAAAGTATGAAAAGTTGAAATTGAATTTAAATATCAATTTCACATCACTTCACTAGAGAAACGCGCTTATCCCAAGTAAATGACTTCAAATTACTATAAATCTAATATAGAGATGATTCAAAGGGTATCCTTCACAATTGAATCAAGGGAATCCTGCTTGAATAACATCGCGGAAATGCTATGTTGCCTTTTTGTGGATGCTTAAATTATCCAGAGGTTTTAGGAGATTCGATAAAAATAAAACCTCCGCTTGTTTTCATTCTAGTAACTGTAATTTTGGCATGTTTATCACATCGATGCTACTGGAAATTCTGAGACCAATCCAGTAAAATCTTGCTTGATAAAAGATTTGAAATACACATAGTTGACTAGTATCGACGCCAATAATCATCATTCAGTTGAACAAAATTAACAAAAAGCAGTAAACACCTGTATTTACTCATTCAATATTCTGTAGTAGGTACATATAAATAATTCGTTGCTAGCCTCGCAGTGCTAGGTTACAAGATATTCATTCATCGGAACTCGGTTGAAATATAAAATGAATTGGTTCAATATTTGGAATGTGTCAATATTCCTAGAAAATCGTTTCTTTTTCCCGAGTAAGAAATTGAGGGATAGATTCTTATAAATCGATTGAAATATATTATGGGAGGTCTCAGCATTTTTCTGAAATTTTTGGGGTTTTCTCTGTCAGTCTCTGGAACACAATCAATTTGAAATTTTCTTATAATAAAAGAAATGTCCCTGCGTAATACTTGTGCTCTGATTTGTCAGGGGCCAATTCCGTTCAAAAATTATTGCCTAACAATGAAAAAGAAATTACACTTTGGACATTCAAACTTTGTGACAGTTAAAACTCTCCTTCATCAGACAAATTCGTAAATTGACAAAAATCTTCAGAATCGTGAAAATTGTTCGATTTATCAATCGGAATTTGTCAAAATTTGGTGACCATAGATTAATACTGAATACTGTGATGGTGACATTGATCTATTTTATCTCAAAGATCAACTCATCGAATTATGGCAAACAATATTTCAACAAAGAAGTCAAAATCCGAATTGCTCCACTCTGAATAATCTTGACATTTCGAGAAGTGACCACCTTATACCTACATAAAACGATACGAAAAAGGTTTGATTTGAATTAATTGAAGTACCCAAGACCAATTCCATGTAATTCCGGACTGTGAGCAATCAGTATATTCGTTACTCATGACAAAGTAAGGTACTTGTAAATGTTTTCGAGAATAATCATTTTGATAACTCCATATCATATCAGTATGAAAAAATAGGAGTTATGATATTTCTAGGCCTCATTCATTATTCCTCTGAATACCTTATGAATTCCACATAAAACTGAGAATAATTCTGTTTCTATTAATAAAATCAGTCTTTTCTGGCAGGTTTTCAGAACGTTCCTTGCTATTTCTCAATAATGGCCGATGAAATTAATACCATCGAAATAAGGTTTCCTTCATGGCGATAACAATCTATTCTCTTTTCCAAATATGTAGATTGTGGATACCGGCAAGGTTATTCCTATTAATAGGCTACAATATTGCAGTAGACTTCCAAATATAGTCTAGGACTTTCAATATAAGTTTCTTATAGAACATGGTGAATTTTGTTATTTGAGAAATCCGAAGGTTAATGCAAGCTAACTTGTGCAAATCTCTGTGAGCTCGGATATTTACATTTGAGATGATTCGTTACTCAAAGGTCCCAAAACTCGTAGTTCAGCTTCGTTAACAGCATGTGTGCCCTGGGACAACATTTAATTTATATAATAAAGTTTATTCCTACTAAAGCCATCTAATTCGATTATGGATAATGAATATGTATTTGCTCTATATGATGAGTTTATTTTAGTTTCAGAAATCAATATATAGGATGTGCAAGTAAAACAATAAAAACGGTTACAGAAAATGACACAACCCTAGAATCCTAATTATTGTTTTTATGATTGACATTACCAAGCAGCGCAAACTACTTGAGTTTTTGGGAAAAACTTGAGAATAAAAAATTTAGTATAGGTACTCGTATGAATTGGGCTTTTCAGCCATGTTTTCCTAGAAGGAAAATTTTCACCAGAAAAAGGTTGTGAGAAAAATATTTCAGAGTTTACTATTTCAACACTTTCTGGCCATACTTCAGGGTTGAAAAAATTTCAATATGTGTTATCTCATTGACAAATGATATTTACCAAGTTTCGTGTATTCAGTTGAATATACGTAAAAAATAAAAAAGAAAAACAATTTTTATAATCTTCTGATGGCTGTCATTTTTCCGGGGGGATGTTTTCGAAAAATTTCATATCAAATACCCATTTGATTTTCTCCTCAAAAATTGTGACGTGTCCTTTAAATATTGAGCCAAATTAATTCATTGAATTTAAAACTGACTAGAGAATTTACAAAAGACGGCCTGGTCTGTTCTCTGTTTCGATATAGACCCGTTTTTCATGAGATCACGATGAAAGTTTTATCATCAACAGATTTTTCGAAAACATCATCAGTTCTGAAATAATGAAACAATTCTACGGTATCAAGTTTAGAGGAGGCTGAGCATCAAAACATAATTTCGTTACACCACATCGGAACAAAAGGAGATGTATAGTGTAAAAAATGTTGGTAATGAGCGAATAATGTTTGTGTTATAACGGCTGTCCTCCAAACGTCGTGATACTCGAATGTTTCTTCCGTTAGGGAATCGACCATAATCGAAATAAACGTCGGGAGCATAGGCATGAAAAAATGGACTTTGCAGGCATATGTATGTTGTTTTGAAAAATTTATTTTTAGATGGTGAGTGAATTATGTCCATGTCCATTCGTTAATTGAATAGATTAAGATCTGCTCTTACCACGATGAGCATTTGAAGGAACCCGAATACTCCCATGTAAGAGAGGAGTTGAAGAGATACATCGTTGCAAGAAATTGCTCATCTATAGTCATTGAATAATATTTCGTTTTTCATAGTAATATTCATAGAAATATTAAGATAACTCCACAAGAGGAGCATTTTATCGAGAACTCAGATTATTAAGGAAATGCGAATGATCGTGCAGATCAATATATTGAATTTGCATACAGAATTCGAACGTAACAAGGAAATCTCAAATGTAAATTTTTTCCTCGTCAAAATCAACTTTCATCTATGACAGAAAACATATTTTTTCGTTCAACATTCAGTATCATTCAAAACAGACGAAAAAGTTTATTGCATAAAGAGTTCTCTGTGATGGACTCAAAACATCAATATAATTCCAAATGATTTAATATTATGCAATTCGATTTTCAGAATGCTATGATGAAGTATGTGTTGTGGAATAGCATAACCCCTACGCCACTGGTATGGCTGCCAAAAGAATAATGTCGCAAAAGAACGCCATTCTAAACAATCGCAGGTTTTAAATAAAAGCACGGTCGCGTTAGGTATAGTTCAAGAAAAGTATGTCATGTTGAAGTGCTAAAACACCTGGTTTCAAGTTACAATCGAGTTGAACATTCGGAAAAATTAGTCCATTGACTTTTCGCATTGTTTGTGGTTTTATCTGTATTTCTATGAAACAAAAAATATAAAACCAAA
This sequence comes from Hippodamia convergens, assembly GCA_038502775.1. NCBI lineage: Eukaryota > Metazoa > Arthropoda > Insecta > Coleoptera > Coccinellidae > Hippodamia > Hippodamia convergens. Next base: position 20,433,607 of record CM076610.1, read on the forward strand.
ATTATTCTAGAAATATGTTTCTAGCCATCCCTTCGAATATTTTCCGTATCTTGACAGATAACTGATCGGAAATCTTATCGATTTGGGTCTGAATATCAATTATCTTTTAGTAAGAAATCACTTTTATTAGTGAAGTAGCACACTGCAATAATTTTGAAACATTAATTGTAAACATGCGTCGAGAGTTCAAGGTGTGGAATGATACAATAAAACAGTATAAAATGATATAGATTCTGTTCAAAGATATTTGCACCAAATTTTTTTTTGGATGAAAGCATATAGTAATTATCATCTAATGATGAACACTAAATTCATGCTTCAGAGATAATTTCATACATAAATGTATTTCTTCTTTTTAATTATCTTCGGCCATCGGTTGTTAGCAGCAGTGTAATAAACTCGATAGGTCTGTCCATAAAAGAAAAACTTTTTTCCACTATTTGAAATTTTCGATGTATGCATTACTGACGATAACGAAAACAACTGTTGAAGAATTTGTGTGGAGGAAAATTTTTCAAGAAATCTTCATCTGCTATTTGTTAAAAAATGATATTCCATACAGCATTTGTGCATATGCATATCTCATTTTATCCAGAGGCGTTTAAAACGTTTTTTTCAGAACTTTTGACGAATAGTGTCCAGTACCTACTTATACTAACATTCTTTAACAGATGATAATACCATGAGGCGATAGCATTTAAAATAATGAAAAAAAATATCGGTGGATTTCGTATATTGTTCCTCACTTCATGGCATCCGCGATCTGTTGCTGCCCGACTTTTTTGCAATATGTTCTAAAGATCGAAATGTACGCGATACTTATATAAGGGTAAAAATATCAATCGAAGAAAAAATAATTTTGAAGAATATTTCATGTGCAAATTAACAATGCTCGGATTTGTACGTTATCGTGAAAGTATCATGGAACTGCAGAATGAAAAATATGCTTATCTGCTACTTTTTCTATTTTGAATTCACATGTTCCAGTTTTCCAAGTGATACTAGGCATCGACTGTTTATGGTCTTTATATAACTGCTGTTTTTACGTAACGTAACCAGAGCAGTTTTTAATTGTTAACAGAACCGTGAATAAAGTCCGAAAACCAAATTGACAAAATTTCGAAATCAAATCATAATTTTTAAATACAGGGTGATTTTTTTATGGGTTTTATCAGAACTATTCGAGAAAAGAATTTTAATATAAATTCAAGATTTTATATTTTTGTTTTATAGTAGGTACCTATACTTGAACTGGAATTGTAAAATATTTTCGAGCAGAATCTACATCCTTTTCTACCGAAAACGAATGTGAATTTGGTTATTTAAAATGTAACACCCTGTATATTCAAAACATATTAGAATTCTTCGTTCTATTCTAACACTAATTTGATGAATGATTTGCGCAATGTCATCGTCTTTACGAAGAAATTGTTATATCAGACGAACAAACATTTTTACTGAATTTTTTTTCACAGTTTTCTGAGGGGAGCGTATGAAAAACTCCTGTCAGCTCAACAAGGAGCGTAATATAATTATTGATATCTCATCAACGATTCTGAGGATTTTAAGATTTGTTCTTATGGAGAATTCTGATATAGACTTCGGAACATTCCTTGTTTTATAACTTTGAATATTTTTGTTACCTGAATTGTTCCAAACAAATGAATGCAACAATTTTACGTAGGAGCATTTCCATTATTCAAAATTTTTTTGTTCTTGTTTGTTGCACACTAGTTCCTAGTGAAAACCCAAGGAAGTTCCTGAAAATGCAGAACTACCCGAAATGAATTTCAATTGATACTTTGGTAATGCAGAACAATACGTTGATATCGTAACAAAGCATTCTTCAAGTGTGTGTAATTCTAAGGCCCAAAAATCAAGTAATTCCTCTGGCATATCGCTTTCAATGTATTAATTTAATTCTTCTAAAACATTAGCCTATATTTTCTACTTAGTGTTCGAAATTTTCAGAAGCAAAACTAATATCATAGTGAATGATTTAAATTATAAGTTATTATTCAGATTACCTTTCATTCTTTTGTTTCGGCAGTTCTACCTTGCCGCGTTACCTATTTTCTGGACGAACCGCCCTGAGTGAGTGCCTGCTAATATAATAAAGCAAAAAGCATCCTCTATCTTTTCCTTTCCATGGATAAATTTATGAATTATTCTCGATGAGTTCATATTTACCAGTTTTATGTCTTCTGTATCAAAACAATTGGAATGGCATTATTCAGAAAACAATTCATTAATCATCGGAAATGATAAATACAGTGACGAAAATGGAGGCGTTTGACTGACCAGTGGCTGAAACATCGAATCAATTCGTTTCAGGTCGTTCGAGATATCGTAATAATCGCAAACATCTACTGTGATTCATTTTATATCTCTTTCCTGAAAATATTACCAAAATCACAACAACAGTCTGGGCCTGATTGCACAAAATTATATTTCGGCAGTTCAGGCTTCCGGCTTCAGAATATTCTGTAGATTTTTGATCCCCCTATCGTTTTTGAGCACAACTGAAAACTGATGTCGCCTGTGCCTCATCGTTTTTCGAAATTTTTATCTTGCCCCCTGGGAAAAAATACTGCGCGCTCTCATGATTCCGCAATATTGCACAACTCACCTCATTCGCCCTGTGATATTTCACAATAAGTATATGATGGAAATAGCCAGAATAACAAAATTTTTCATATAGGCGGGGGCTGTTATGGGTATTGTTATTGATTGAAATTTTCTATATTTGTATAGCGAGACCTAGTAGTTTGATGTAATGTGTCCATGTTATTCGTCTAAGAAACTGCACAGGGGCCATCCTACTGAATAACGTAGCATATTGGATTCTCAGAAATAGAAAAATTCGTATTTCTCTCGAATAAAACTTTAATTTTCTCCAGCTACACTCGACGGTCTCATGTCAAATACTATCCTTTTACACCATATTTACTTCTCTGTCCTATGAAATTTCTTATTCTGCAGTCCATAAAATCTGCAGGATAGTACATAGATGGAACCACTAAATAAAATAAAAACGAATTCAACAGCAACCTGACCATTTGTCTCAATCTTTATCGCATTGAAGCACGTTAACTGTTATCCTCAAAGAAGGGAAGAAATTGAATTTCGTATGTTGATAAAGCATTATTTTTTACTGTGATAACTGTTATCCGGACTCTGCTTTATCTTGACAATAGATTGAGAAGAGGATTGCCGATTTCGAACGTGGTCGTACGATAGTACGAGCGATACAGAATGCAGTAGACGTTCAAAATAGGAGCGTGTTGAACGCGAAATCATGAAAAATACAACAAAACATTTTGTCGGTCGTGAAGGTGCAGGAGCTACGTTACATTTCAAATATATCAGACTAGCAGCTCGTTAATGAATTGATTCCATAAACATTTTATGAGAAATAGAACTATTCTCTCTTGTAGAACTATTTTATGTCATACATTGTATCCGTGTAAGTCTTAGGACCAGTTTCATAATAAACCTCTAAAGTACACTTTAGTAAAAGTGCACTTTAAGCTAAAGCTCACTTTTAAAGTCCACACCAATTTCATAATGAAATTAAATGGGACTTTACGTAAAGTAGACTTTAGGTGAAATGTTGTATGTTGGCATAACTAAAATCGTTTCATTTGACCTAAAAATAGACAGTTGCAGTTGTATTTAACCATAGCCATCGTGAAATTGAAGGAGATTATGTTGCTTTGTGGATATAACGTTCAGGTTCAAATTTAAAATATACACCTAGAAATTGGGGGAAAAGACCAATCACAAACTGAATATTACAAAAATATGGAATTGATGATTGTGGCTGACAAAAGGGCATTGTCCTAGATTAACATCAAAAGATTTAGAAATCGAAATAAGAAAAAAGAATGGAATAAACATAATCTTCGAATAAGCATTTATTTTCACCAATTACATCAGCTTAATATAGCAAAATGGCCCGTTATGATTTTAATTTAACGTTTCCCATTAACTGCATTAGCTGAAATTTGTTGATCATCACCTAATTCCTTTTCAAAATTATTGATAGGAAACATCTTTGATATCAATTGCAAAACGGCAGTTGCAACTAAAATGAGCCATATGGTGTCTAATTGTAGTCTCATTTCGAAATTGGAAATCTATATATGTTTCCAAAATCCTGTATTCTGATTCCACAATGTTTCTGGTTCTTATGATTGGTTCATGTCATGGATCTTCTTCATGAAGATCTCAGAGATTCTTGATAATCTCGTCTAGTTGTCTCAAATTTTTCCATTTTCATTATTCAAATATTGTACTATGTTCGTGTGCTCGCCGCATTATCTCTTGTTGAGAAAATTTATTTCGCAATAAGACACAACATAAATAACATGTAACTAACCTCAAATGAGTTGACAGCTTGCACACGAAAGGTTAGGAATTTATTTATATATTCAGGGTTGAAGGATACTTTAGCTGCTAAAGTCCCGAAATTTGGCCTTTAAATATAAAGTGGCTTCAAGAACCTGAAATGTGTTATGAAACCGAAATGTTGAACTCAAAGGAGCTTTAAAATTAAAGGGACTTTAAAATTGATTATGAAACTGGCCCCTACGGTTTTCCAACTCATGTGAGAAAATGGGTTAATTATTGAAGTTATAACCCAAGTAACACAATATTCTTTGAAACTTCTTCAGCAACGTTGCGACGAAGGTGATAAAAGTCTATGTAGTGTTGGCCAATAGGTGCCGCAATGTTGCGACAGAGTATTTGGAGCACCTTTTTCTTTTTGTGGCATTACTGTAATAAATGAGAAATTTATGTTTGTGAAAATATTCACTTAATAGAGATGTTTTTTTTCATTTCGTTGAACAAAAATTCTATTTTGTAGCATCGTAGCTCTCCAGTTCTGCCAACTAAGTTGGCAGTATTTTACAATAGAAAATCTATACAAAGTTTTCCTGTGCCAAAAGAGATTTGTCATGAAGTATATCAGTCATATTATGAGCCCGAAAAATTCGTTTAATTAAAAAAAAATAGTCGTTAAGAATGAAAACTCTGAAGGGTATAATAATAATTAAGCCTTTATTTCTACATGTAATATTACAATCGAAAAAAACAAAAATTTTGAACACTTTCATGAATTATCCGCACAAATAAGGTTTCTGATCTTAGTTTATCTCTGATTGAATTATTTATGTATAACTGTATTGTTTCGATATCATTTCAGAGAACCTTTCTGCTAATGAAGTACTACTTGATTTGTGACTAATTAATTCTGATATCGTTTCGAAATATTCGAATTTTGGCATAAATGGCATCGTGACATTATTTCAAACGAATTTATTTACTTATTTCGATGTGAACTTCTATCAGCACTATATTGTACAAGGTGGGCAAAATTGGTGATACCTGAACTACAACTTTTTAACCTTGAGAGATAGAGGAAAATGAATGATACGTTACGGTGGTCTTTTTTAGAGTAACTGATAATGCCATCAACTGCATTCCTCTTACATCTTTTGTTTTCAAGTTATAGACGAATATTGAAATTTAGGCGATTTCAACTTTGGCCATTATCTCGTTTCATGTTTGTGCTGGGATGTTGAAATGAAAACATTATACAGGCCCTTTCTTCATAGCAATTCAGTAGCGTATTTTGTTTTTTCCCAAGAGGTTCCGTGCTGAACTATAACATATAGTTGTTTTTTTTCTTATGGAAACAATAGTTTGAAATGGCTTAGAAAAAATCGCCATTTTTTCCTGTTTCAGAAATATATCATACATCATACATCACCCTCTGATTCGTTCAGATATCATGAGAAATATAGTTTGTATTTGAAATTTGATTTATTGAGTATTAAAAGGGTGAATCATAGTGTCATTATTATTTTGCCACTGAATACTTGATTCAATTCTCTGTGATTTGATCTCTGTTATTCTGTTCAGAACAACTGTCAATTATTAGAATTCGAAATCATTATTGCCGGCATATGGAAATGTTCGAAAACTACGAGAAATATGATATGTTGAAATGTTTTATTTTAGCGGCAATAATGACTTCGAATTGACAGTTGTTCTGAACAGGAATCAAACCACGGAGAATTGAATCAAGTATTCAATCGTACAATAATTATGAAAACATGCGTAGAGTCATATTATTCTGTGATTCAGCCTACTCAATACTCAATACTTCAAATTTCACATACAAACTATATTTTTCATGATATCTGAATGAATAAGAGGGGGGATGTATGATATGTATGATTTATTTCTGAAACGGGAAAAAAAGGCGATTCTTTCTGAGCCATTTCAAACTATTGTTTCCAAGAGGAAAAACACAACTTTATGTTATAGCTCAGCAAGGAAACCTATAGGGAAAACAAAGTACGCTACTGGATTGCTATGAAAACAGTGCCTGTATAATGTTTTCATTTCAACATCCGAGCACATTCATTCATTTCCTCTACCTCTCACGGTTAAAAAGTTGTAGTTCAAGTATCACCAATTTTGCCCACCCTGTACAATTTCATGTGAGTTTTCAAGTATTCCTAAATTTCTCCAAATTGAAAGCCCTGGGAGATAGTGGACATCAAACGACTGTGGAAAACCTGAACCTGTTACATCACGAAAGAGACTACCGACGCATGATTATACTAGAACAACTTGAGATTATGAGAAAAAAACGATGAAAACCTTATAAACGGGATAAAACTGTTTCCTGGAAACAAGATTTTCAAGAATTTGCCCATCCATCGGAATTTTTGAATGTTACTTTACCAATTTCGAGACTCCCTATTTTACCCAATTAAATGAGAGAAGTATATCGAACTATATCTGGAGACAAAGTGATTAGATATCAATTTTGTAGACAACAAGAATATATGAAAGTGTGAATGAATAACTGTTAGGTATATTAATGCCAAAACCAACAACATGTATTTCAGTCAGCCTGATGATGGCCCAATAGATAAAATCGATTGTTGCGAATAAAATACTGAAGAAAACTATAGGGTATCATTTATCAACTCATGTATTTGTATTCTTCCCATTGATTGAAAGAAAAATACAATTGTTAAAAGCAGTACAGAAAAATCAAAAGTGCTGTTAGACAGCTAAGATGCAGCATTATTTGAAACAAAATAGATGTTTTCGTAATAGAAGCAATGCTGTCTCCATTGTGTTTGGGAGGTATTCTTATTTTTTCATAATGAAAAATATAGCCTTTGTCACTCGTGTGTATGATTAGCAGAATAAGGGTGAAAAAATTACACGAGTTTTTCATCTCTAATATTTTGGCATGGTTTAACCATTTTGAAGTGTATGATCCGCCCAATATTTCAACTTTTCAAATGCCTAAAATTAGATAGATAGATATTTATTAATTTCAACAATGTATTTGTAAGTATAATACAATAAAACTGAATTTCGTCAAAGTTACTTACAAGAGGCAAAAAATTCCGAAAATGAGTATGTTTCTAACCTTGAAACAAATTCATGAAGAGTTCTTGAAAATTCTTATATTTATGTTATTGCAGCTATTTCGTTAGGAAGAGCATTCATCAACTTTATTCCAAAAAAGGAGAGTTTTCAGTTAATGTCAAATTAAGTTGAGCTCATCTCATTCACTCTAAAACCCTATCTATGGATAGGGTTTTATTACTACGATGTATACATTGTAATAATCAGAAGCAGCAGAAGGAATCTCAAATTTCTGGGATTTTCATTGAAAAAGAAATTTTTCTAAAAAATATGAGTATTTATGAAAGAAAAAATTGATTCCACGACAAGTCCCGAGGGATGGTAAGGCCATGAGATTTCATTCATCTCTCAGGCCTTAATTAAGGTTATATTAAGGTCTTTCCGAAGGTAGAACTTCAATTATCCAGATCATACGTGATTAGTGTGAAAAAATATCTTTTCAAAAACTAATTAAAGAAACTGATAGAAGAGGCCCATAATCCCAGTTAGTCTAACAAAAGTGGGCCGGGTTGTACTCGAAGATATTGGTCTTGAAGTAAAAAATATTTTCACTCAATTGATAATTTCTGTGGTTTGACGAAAGAAATAACCGAGTAACATTTATCAGGTCCCTGACTAATTTACTTTGACTAGACCGATAAAACAAGCCGGAGACAGTTTTGATAAAAAATTTTGAAATCACTGCTCTCCAAACAATGAGAAACAGCGATAAAACACCACTACGACAACAGATCAATAAGTCAGTGAACTGCCGCGGTAGCTTTATCTGAATTTTTCTGCAATACAAAGAGAACATTTCAGACTGCGGGCAAGTTATCCTACAGATATGGTTTCGAAAGCGGGGAAGCTGATGCTCGCTTGGATCAATATAGAAAGGGAGAGTCTGCAACAGCGTGCCTGGGAGGTGCTGCCAGTCAGCTGTTCGATACAGGGTTGTTAATTCGAGAAATTAACGATAGGGTTCGTACATCTTCGTCCGCATCAGGATCGATGAGGATTTCAAGGTTTCGTTGAAAATTGTTCCAATTTGGTTTGATATGCGAACTGCGCGAAAAGCAACTGGGAAATTCTATTTACATCGGCAATCAACCCCATACTTTTCTTTTGAAGAAATTCCCACAGAAATCAAAATTTTTATCCAAACTGTATCACCCTAAAATAAAACCCGTTTTTTCAATAGAAAATGGGCGTATACAGAGTGTTAATTCATAATGGCAACAAAATTCAGAGGAATGAATAAATTATAACAGTTTGCTATATACCTTTGGCTCGCTTCGTCTTGCGTTTTCTCAAAAACTAATTATTTATTACTCTGAAATTGGTCAAATATACCAATGAAATTTTGAGGATTTCAGAGTATCTGGGCTTGAGACATAAAATTCAGAATTTTATATCAAATTGTACGCCATTGAGATATTTCTGTAATTCTCGTTCGACTTGTGATTTTATCATTTTAGGAGCTGTATTCATAAAAAAAAAATTAACACGTTATAGTTCCTACGATGTGGGTCAAAAATAAAATACACCAAAATGTTTGCGAACATGAAAATGAGTGAAGAGTTGAATCTCAATCATTTTAACAACAGCTTCGCTCCTATTTATTCATTATTGTTAATTTCTAATTGACTATTGTCAAATAGTTTTCGATAATTTATTCGAAAACAATGGTGAGAACGCGTTCAGACTTTTTTTTACTTTTTTTGAATAGAAACGGCGCCTTGTATGAAAAAAGACAAGAGATTTTTTATCACGAATTGAATAAAGAATTCAAAAATTATTCCAACCTAATACCATTTACATAACTTGACCGGTTCCAGTGCAATAAAGAAATATTTAATTTAAAAAATTCATTCATTCAGTCGCCCATTCACACCCTGTATGGTTAAATTAGTTATATCTAGAGACCGGATTATATGCAATTGCATATTTGCATATGCATTTGCTGATCTAAGACATTTTCATTGGTTTTAGCTTTTCGCATATTTTATTTAAGATCCAGTTATGATGCATATTATCGGTACTTTCTGCTCTTTCCTGCTTCCTGCGATCCAAAATGCGATGAAAGTGTTTATATCGCGGATCCTACCAAATTTAATAGTCACAAAATATGACTTTCATCGATTAATATTAGTAATTGTGACTCGGATTCGCGAATCACTTTTTTCGTATGTCGGAACGCAGTGTCAGTAGCCACGCGCAATTTTCATGCATATTTCAAGCATTTTTTCATGCATATTTGCATACATATAATGGGATTTCATTTTGCATATAATCCGGTCTTTAGTTATATCTAATGAAGAATCTTCTAAGACGAGACCATATGACTCACATTGTCAAAAAGTTGTCAGATCTAATGTGGGGCCAAGCTGTTGTTTACAAGTTCTTACTTTAAAAAATGTACATCTCGACCTCAGTCAAAATAAGTGCCTTGGCTGTTTCGTTACCATCACGTGGGAGCAATGTGACTGTTTTCACTGTTCATTACTTTTCTATTATACAATAGTATGGTAAAGAAAAAAAGTTATACCTTTAATCATTTTCATATCTATTTATGTTTTTGAGGAAAATTTTCGAAAATGTGAAAATGAAAGAATGCATATTCTAGACCAGTCATGAAATCGCACTCAAGAATTCAGCGAATTTAAATGAATTGATATTTTAATCAAAGTGAAACTCTCATTTCAGCACTTATTCAATATTTTCAATATTTTCCAAAGGAGATATCACTTATCATAATATTGGTACCATTTGACAACGATTATGACGTCACGTAGTTAGAAAGCATACATTTGCTCGTACATTTGTCTGTTTCCACCCCTCCAAATTTCATGATTAAAGGTGCTACCGCTGGAAAGATATGAGGTCCATTGAAAAGTACCTAGGTACTGTATAATCTATTAATGCTCATTATTAGGAGAACGGCGTTCGAATTATAAAAAACGGATATTAAATATTTCGGAAGCTTTCTTAGCTTTGATTATTATCTTCTATATTCCTTATCCATAATCTTGAACAATGTTGCTGTTGAATTCAATCTTTTTTACACAAATATTTGACTCTATTAAACCATATTTTGAGGTTATATACTAACCTGTCTTGTGACAGTCAGTATGCAGTATTCAAATATCGATATTTTTTATGTCAAGTGTTCGTGTTAGTTTACTTATACCGCCTTCGGCATGGAGGTTATTAATTATTCTAATATTCCTGTCCCTCTGTCTACCTACTCGATTCCAAAACTATTCATTCCTTCCAGCTCATTTTGATGTATACAAACCAAATAAACGGATTTTTTATGTCTAGAAGTTGAACATTAGGTATTCGGTATTAGCATTGAGTATAATTTATACTCAATGATATTAGTAATAGGCATAATTTTCTGTTGTCTTCTCAATTATAGTAATACCTCAATAATCTGCAACTTATAGAACTCTTTCTCCAGCAACGGAATTGGTGTCTTAATATCTTATGAATATAAGCCTCTAGGTTTGCTTCTAACCGCACTACTTATCATTTCGTTTCCTCTTCCGTTCTCATTGGGATATCTACGACATCGGGTTTGGCTCAACTCCTATGAATATTTCGAAAACTTATGGGGTAGGGTATTTTGAAATTGAGTTATCTTGAAGGAAGTTTTGATAAGCCGTAGTTTTAGAGATGACTTTTCCTTTTTTGTCTAACGAGAAACACACATTCAACAAGAATGTTTTCTGATTGAAAAGTTAATTATGATTGTTCAAGATCTCCCAAGAAACTTTTGAAAGTAGAAATATTTTGTTTTTCATTATATCAAAAATTTACTCCAACCCACTTATATTGTCCAAGCTATCCGAAATAGAAATTGTGACAATTTCGGGATAAATTTGTTTCCTTCTGAAGATCAGAAAAGGTTATTGAAAACAGCTTGATCTTAAATAATTATTGTTTTTTTTTCGTCGAACATCAAAACATCCACGCTATATTGAATTCTGCAACAGTTTGTTTTGCATAAGCTTCTGAGGACGTAGGAATAATAATCAGTATTCCGCTAGCAACATACATCTCTCTCTTCCTTTAATTATGGACGTTTCCAATCAAAGGTACAAGCAGAATACATTATTTGAAATTATCGGATTCATATTTTGAAGGACTCATTTTTAGTCAAATGTTTGTAGTAAACATCTTCACTTCAGTGTCACAATATGTAAAACGAAAAACTATTAACTATGGTCCTGTTGCTATGCGAACAGCGAACGGACGGAACTCTGTTAGGGGAGGTAAGTTTCATATTGCCGACGAGTTGTAAACCCCACACAAAGGGTGACTGCTGCACACTTGTGTGGGATGAATATATTTTGATAATGCCTGAACATTCCTTAATTTGTTCTCAGTCGTAAATCTTTCGTGAATAACCACATCCTTCCTCATCCACTGAAGAAGATGATACAAACTTGAGGGCTGACATGACATCGCATAATTTTTTTTTATCTTATACACGTACAAATTCTTACTTGGATACGGCTACTATGCAAAGCATTTGTATGAGGTCGATGAATGTATTATAGCGATTTGGTGAGGCATTGTCATCAAAACAATGTGGTGACTAAATTTTTGTCACTACGTTACCTACTGTCGCCTAGCAAAAAAAGATATGTTTGTATTGTTGTTAAATGGTGAAAACCGAATATGGTAACCAGTTATTTGATTTTCTAGGAGAAAAAATGAAGAAATTTCAAATGTTTCTTCAAGAATTTTGGGACCTTTTTGTTCATTATCAGCCATCCCGATTTCTATAACGGTGCTTATCAATATATCTTTGTCCATGATGAAATAAACTAAAAAGGAGAAAAATACTGACTCAATGAAATAGGGCTTAAAATGTCGAATCAATTATAAAAATGATGGAAACCAAAGTGTTTAGAGAAACCAAAAATTGACTGTTTTGTGTGAGGGGGTGAAAATTACCAACCGCCTTTGGAAAGTACAAACGTTGAAAGAGTTTATGGTTTTGAAAAATTCTCACTATCAGAGGCGAATAATTCAAAATAACTGTGGGTTGTCTAAGCTCAACTAATTTCAACAGACTTTTGGTTCGATGAGCGGAGCTCTTTCTTTTTGCCTACATGATATTTTGACCCACTCGACCGATACATTTTTCGATCAGAACATTTCAACAATCGAATAAAGCATATACATATTAACAATTTGGAATTAAAACCCTGACCGTCTCTTATTATGAAGAATTCAATTCACTGGTGTTCAATGACACCAGCTTCTTAGTTTCTATTTTCAAGATCCATAGTAGCTTCTTTCGTAGTGGCACGATGCCAAAGATATTTCAGTTATGCATCCGCATAAATATGAGGACCTGATAAAGACATTTTGAATGAATTAATTGAAAATTTTCAGTCTGAAACCTATTCAAACCGACAGTTATATGTGAACGAATTTTTGTAATATATATAAAATTTTCAGGTGAAGAGGTCCAAAAGAAGAAAGGATTCTTCAAAAACCTCTGGAAGAAATCCGGCATTACTCACTAGAGCAGCAATAAATAGACCACCCCGAAATTAGATTATTTTTTGTGTACATTTTATATAACAATTCTAACCAAACAGTACTAAAATTTGTATGTTAACACAGCACTTCACAGACTTTAATGCGATATGTAGATATTTTAATTGCCCCATTTGTTATTTTGTAAACATGCAACCAATATTTCGTTGAATTTTTTATTGATATATCTACCCTTTGTAAAATTGTACATTTTTATTTATGTCTCAATTTTCTATATGTGTGTTTATGATTCAATAAATTGTATTGGATAAAGTTTGAAATATTTCTTCTTATATTTCGTAAAGACTTATGTCACTTTTCAGTTATGAGGAATTAACGGTAGTCGACCAACTTTTTTTCAAACTTAATTGAGATTTGGGGATTTCAGCAACATCGGCATAAAGGTCATATTATTGACAACGTTCCTGATGACTCTTTCCAGTGATTGGAATATGAAGAATTCTTGGATATTCGAAAAATATTATATCTGAAAAACTGATAATTATATACAATACCATGCCGAATTGATAGGGTGAGTTGGTGCGTATGACGTCATTCTGTGATAAGTTCTCTACATTGAGTCAACAGTAATGTCTAAACCATCAGTAGCTCGGATGAAAAAATACTAGATATTTCTCGAAGACGCACCACTACTCAATTGCTGCACTGAAAGACGAGTAGACTAACGACTTCTTTTCTCCTCCTAAACAGGTTCTGATAGTTTATCGATTTTGGTTTGAGTCAGCAGAGTGATGACACAATATGCAAGAATCCTCACTAACAATCTTTTCATTAAACTTTTGTGTATACACATAAATTAGATTGGAATTTTCTTTTCATTATTGGCAAGTAAATCAGGAGAACAAAAAATGAATGTAGAAAAATCTCGCTCATTACCTATGGCATATTTGGTCTGAATCAGTGCAAGAATATTAGTGGTGTAATGTGTTTTTGTAAAAATAACTTAGCTGAATTTATTCCTCGCAAGAAATTCAACATTTTTTGATAGATTTCCATGAAGAGAGCACCCGGCTCTGATAATTATCAATTGGGCACCGCAAACAATGAAAATTGAACTTGTTTATTGTTACGTATGAGAAAACTTTTCCGATAATCTTACAGTATAGTGGGAACAAATGGCAAAAATCAGACCGTAATTAAATAATTTTAATGTGTCATTTGTTTTCAGTCGTTGTATTATGATATTAAACACAGGAACCCCAAATCTGAAAAAAAAAATTATATTCCCTCACAAACGCTTTCGATAAGTACAAATAATGTTATAATTTCTACAACCAGATAGAAGAGAAAGATATAAAAACAATGTAGGTACAATACGAGGTACAATATGAAGTCATTCTGGTTTTATTATTCTAGAAGATACAACTGACATTAGAGTACAAAATATATCGATCAGAAGGAACTTCTGAATATCAAATTTCCATTCAAAATATTCCATTGAGACTATAAAGGCAAACTCGAAGTAAATTGGTCAATCTCACGAAATCAGGTTTACGCTAAGGTCGATGACATGGCAAGATGGACCAGCAGAATCAACTTCGACAATAACAATGACCTTAATTCCCCGGAACTATTTCGAAAGGTAATTTTGAAGCATACCTACTGTTAATTTTCTGCGGATTCCGGATGAGAGGAAAAATGAGAACGACACGAAGTAGATGAAACATATTAACAAATTATAATTAAACCTAGCAAAATTACTTAGTACATTTTTGTGGTTATACTATCTTTCACAATTCCGACAATCATCAGAAGAATCTCACCGAGATCAATGGACTATCAATAAATACATTCAAAAAATCTCGCCATGATAATTTTCAATAACGCTTATTATTATTAATCGACAATGATGAAAGATAAATTTGGCCAGAATCTGTTTTTTTCAAAATTTCCTAAAACCATATTCGATGAAATTTGATCGAATTCCTGTCAATAGGAATTCATTTCAATAGGCGAACAGAACAGACTTATGAACCAGAAGGTGAGTAATTTGTTCTGTAAGGTAGGTACAGCATGCAGGAAATCGTTGCAAGTTATAAAATTCAAAACGACTCTAAGTAGGAGTAGTTCTTTTTTAAAAAAAAAGAATAAATCGAAAAAAATACTTTGTCTTTACTGTATATCTCTCCTCTCTACGTGAAAAAATCTGATATCATTTCTCCAACCTCGTAATAAAAGATCTGTGGACTTAAGAATTGAAAATGGTATCATTTCGATGATTGCTATTTTGAATCAATCTATGTTTCAAAAATCGTCGTTTTTTTGTTTAATTTATCATTCTCGAAAAAAAAAGTCATATGGGGGGAAGCCATATTTCTAAATAAAAAGATTTGTTGGCATGAGGATTATACCAGGAAGGGCATTAGCTCAATAATATAATCATGTTGGGATCAGTTAGCTTTACTTCATTTCAAAATTATTTTCATCAAAGCAAGCCATGAAATACCATTCAGAGCTTTATTTCTAATTACGAAAAGTTATTTAAACTTTCTGTCTGTTCATCGTGGATTAAAATATGTATATCAATATAGGATATAGGCTATGAAATTATTGAATATATTTTTTTTAAGGCAGATCAATTCGAAATTGTTGAGAATATTTATTTTTCTCAAAACCTGTACAGCAGCAGTATAATATCATTGCTGAAGAATTCTTTGTACAATGATAATATTTTCATCATTGTTGTATGTTGTCTCGGGTATTGAGAAATTTTCGAACGATGACGACTAAAACTATACACAGCCACTCTAGATCAAGCATGGAAATTCAGGATTGATAATAAAATAGCATGGAATGCTTCAACATAAAATCATCCAGGCTTTCGAAGAAATCCAATGTAGATATATCATTTTATCAGAGAACATCTTGAAAAAGTAAATGATAGTTTCCTGAAAAAATAGCAGAAATATCTGCTGAATCCTTGAGAAACTAGCAGTAACACCGATGAACTGCCTCACGTTTCCTTGTAGTTAGCCATTTTCAATTCGGTAAGACTTGAGAAATATTCATAATCTAAAACTAATTTGTCGATTCAATCCAGAACATATACATATACAAAATAAATTCGAAATATATTCAGTAGATTAACTGAAACTTGAAAAAGTAATAAGTTGGTGTTTTTCATCAACTGATGGGATTAAAACTTAATTTCAAGATTCCACAGCCGACCGAGATGCCAATAATTCTGAAACGGACTATACATGTTTTATTTTGATCATCTTCCACCAATCGTTTTCACTTTCTTAACCGTTGCCAACTTCTCCAAAATCTAAATTCAAATATGTACAAGAAATTATCGTCATTTGCCTGATATATAGAGGAAAAAACTGAACCATTTAAGATTTTGTTTACTTGTACAGTAAATATTTCCGAGTACAGACTAAACAGGAACCTTAAAATTCTAGATTTCCTTTCCTATGAATTGAAACTGAGTTGAATGAGATTAGTCTCGAGAAATATACGGCTGGTTGATACAAAAAACGACTTATTTGGCGCACCCGGGACACATACCACCCACCTCTCCTGCAGAGCACGGCGGGGGACAGACAGACGGATCGATCATAGACCGTGGCCAGACGGGTTCAATGCAGTTGATGTTGGACGGAAATAATTTCGATGCCAGCCTGAAGTTTTCATTCAAGCTGATGGTATTTTGTAAAAATACGATGAAAAATGAATCAACCCTCAAGAAATAGGATTTTTTTGAAAAATATTCTGTGATCTTGATTTTTTTCACTCATCTTTGTCATAAAATAAGACATCTAACGTGAAACGAAGAAAAAATAATGGCGAAGTTAATAAAAAAAAAAAAATACAATATCATATTATGCCCATCAATAATCTCAATTATTTGGGATTATTTCAATATTTAGAAAATTCTCATCAATGAAATCAGTTAGAATTGAGTATATCCATCCAAATTCTCGGAAAAATGTTTTTGGGAGCTTACCCTCTCTTAGCCTTATATTTTCTAAGATATAGAATTGTCATAAATTGATTTTCACAAATTAGACCAAATACGCGAAATCAATCCTTGTTCACCTTATTTCCAAAAAACACTATTTTTCAAGCCAAAACTTTGAGGCGGTTTTGAGATTGGTCACATGTGTACACAAACAACCCAATAAAACTGCAATTAAACCAAGGGTAATACCGCTTTTCTCACATACGATAGCAGTGTTGCCTTTTCGAAGCAAGAATCAGTAATAATCAGAGAAAACACAAATTTTTTTCTGCAAAATGATTCAATTCATCTTTCACTGAAAGCAGAAAGGCCCTTCAGCTTTTCGATATTTTATATGTTTATTCAATTCACCATTATTCTAAATTCTTATTCGAAATATATTTGTCATTAAAGATCAATAAATTCATTACATACAAGCTCATACCCGCGGCTCCGCTCGCAATATATTTCAATTTAAAACGGTTCTGATAGGTCCGCAACCCCACATTCATAACCTCGTATCGAAGGACAGACAGCACGTGTATACATGACAAGTGACAAGACGATGTCGCGTATAGATTCAATAACTTCTTGCTCAAATTCACACTCTTCCAACCTACTGTAACTTTCAAAGTATCCATTAGACAACTAATTTTTCATCAGGAATAAATGCCGCAGATAACAGTCACTTTCATTTTGATATTGATTCATTCCATGCCGGTCAAAAACCGGTGTGAAGTTAGCGGCCACTTTTCACGGAGATAGCGGCCGTTTCAACCAGTGGCGTCGGGTGAAATAAAATGTATCACAACTTTTTACTGGAAACAAGTAGCGATCTGAAATTTATAAGATATCTTTTTCGAGTAATTTCCAATATTATACCAAAAAATTAGATTTTTTTTTCACTCGGAACAATAAAAAAAAAAATCCTCAAAAAAAACCAAAAATTACGATTAATTAGAAATAACCGAAGAAAATGGCCTCTACAGATGAAACTCACAGAATAGGTTTTTTATGATGTGAAGAACTAGTGTTATCAATTTCATTTCCTTCGGAAGGGGCTGAGGGGTGGAAATCGACACCGCCTCCAACAATCCTATGGTCATCAGGGAAATACCGAAGAAAATGGCCTCTACAAATGAAACTTCAGGAAACGTTTATTATGATCTAAGAAATGGGTGATATCAATTTTATTTCCTTCGGACGGGGCTGAGGGGTGGAAATCGACACCGCCGCCTCCAACAATCCTATTATCATCAGGGAAATACCGAAGAAAATGGCCTCTACAGATGAAACTCACAGAATAGGTTCTTTATGATCTGAAGAACCAGTGTTATTAATTTCATTTCCTTCGGAAGGGGCTGAGGGGTGGATATCGACACCGCCGCCTCCAACAATCATATTGTCATCAGGGAAATACCGAAGAAAATGGCCTCTACAAATGAAACTTTCAGGAAACGTTTATTATGATCTAAGGAACGAGTGATATCAATTTCATTTCCTTCGGAAGGGGCTGAGGGGTGGAAATCGACACCGCCTCCAACAATCCTATTGTCATCAGGGAAATACCGAAGAAAATGGCCTCTACAAATGAAACTTTCAGGAAACGTTTATTATGATCTAAGGAACGAGTGATATCAATTTCATTTCCTTCGGAAGGGGCTGAGGGGTGGAAATCGACACCGCCGCCTCCAACAATCCTATTATCATCAGAGAAATACCGAAGAAAATGGCCTCTACAGATGAAACTCACAGAATAGGTTCTTTATGATCTGAAGAACCAGTGTTATTAATTTCATTTCCTTCGGAAGGGGCTGAGGGGTGGAAATCGACACTGCCGCCTCCAACAATCCTATTATCATCAGAGAAATACCGAAGAAAATGGCCTCTACAGATGAAACCAACAGAATAGGTTTTTTATGATCTGAAGAACCAGTGTTATTAATTTCATTTCCTTCGGAAGGGGCTGAGGGGTGGATATCGACACCGCCGCCTCCAACAATCATATTGTCATCAGGGAAATACCGAAGAAAATGGCCTCTACAAATGAAACTTTCAGGAAACGTTTATTATGATCTAAGAAATGAGTGATATCAATTTCATTTCCTTCGGAAGGGGCTGAGGGGTGGAAATCAACACCGCCGCCTCCAACAATCCTATTGTCATCAGGGAAATACCGAAGAAAATAGCCTCTACAAATGAAACTTTCAGGAAACGTTTATTATGATCTAAGAAATGAGTGATATCAATTTCATTTCCTTCGGAAAGGGCTGAGGGGTGGAAATCGACACCGCCGCCTCCAACAATCCTATTATCATCAGGGAAATAACGAAGAAAATGGCCTCTACAGATGAAACTCACAGAATAGGTTCTTTATGAACTGAAGAACCAGTGTTATTAATTTCATTTCCTTCGGAAGGGGCTGAGGGGTGGATATCGACACGCCGCCTCCAACAATCATATTGTCATCAGGGAAATACCGAAGAAAAGGGCCTCTACAAATGAAACTTTCAGGAAACGTTTACTATGATCTGAGGAACGCGTGATATCAATTTCAACTCCTTCGGAAGGGGCTGAGGGGTGGAAATCGACACCGCCTCCAACAATCCTATTGTTATCAGGAAATACCGAAGAAATGGCCTCTACAAATGAAACTTTCAGGAAACGTTTATTATGATCTAAGGAACGAGTGATATCAATTTCATTTCCTTCGGAAGGGGCTGAGGGGTGAAAATCGACACCGCCGCCTCCAACAATCCTATTATCATCAGAGAAATACCGAAGAAAATGGCCTCTACTAATGAAACTCACAGAATAGTTTCTTTATGATCTGAAGAACCAGTGTTATTAATTTCATTTCTTTCGGAAGAGGCTGAGGGGTGGATATCGACACCGCCGTCTCCAACAATCCTATTGTCATCAGGGAAATACGGAAGAAAATGGCCTCTACAAATGAAACTCACAGAATAGGTTCTTTATGATCTGAAGATTGTTGGAGGCGGCGGTGTCGATTTCCACCCCTCAGCCCCTTCGAAGGAAATGAAATTGATATCACTCGTTCCTTAGATCATAATGAAAGTTTCCTGAAAGTTTCATTTGTAGAGGCCATTTTCTTCGTTATTCCCCTGATGACAATAGGATTGTTGGAGGCGGTGTCGATTTCCACCCGTCAGCACCTTCCGAAGGAGTTGAAATTGATATCACTCGTTCCTTAGATCATAATAAACGTTTCCTGAAAGTTTCATTTGAAGAGGCCATTTTCTTCGGTATTTCCCCGATGACAATATGATTGTTGGAGGCGGCGGTGTCGATATCCACCCCTCAGCCATTTCCGAAGGAAATGAAATTAATAACACTGGTTCTTCAGATCATAAAGAACCTATTCTGTGAGTTTCATCTGTAGACGCCATTTTCTTCGGTATTTCTCTGATGATAATGGGATTGTTGGAGGCGGCGGTGTCGATTTCCACCCCTCAGCCCCTTTCGAAGGAAATGAAATTGATATCACTGGTTCCTTAGATCATAATAAACGTTTCCTGAAAGTTTCATTTGTAGAGGCCATTTTCTTCGGTATTTCCCTGATGACCATAGGATTGTTGGAGGCGGCGGTGTCGATATCCACCCCTCAGCCCTTCCGAAGGAAATGAAATTAATAACACTGGTTCTTCAGATCATAAAAAACCTATTCTGTGAGTTTCATCTGTAGAGGCCATTTTCTTCGGTATTTCTCTGATGATAATAAGATTGTTGGAGGCGGCGGTGTCGATTTCCACCCCTCAGCCTCTTCCGAAGGAAATGAAATTAATAACACTGGTTCTTCAGATCATAAAGAACCTATTCTGTGAGTTTCATCTGTAGAGGCCATTTTCTTCGGTATTTCTCTGATGATAATAGGATTGTTGGAGGCGGCGGTGTCGATTTCCACCCCTCAGCCCCTTCCGAAGGAAATGAAATTGATATCACTCGTTCCTTAGATCATAATAAACGTTTCCTGAAAGTTCCATTCGTAGAGGCCATTTTCTTCGGTATTTCCCTGATGACAATAGGATTGTTGGAGGCGGTGTCGATTTCCACTCCTCAGCCCCTTCCGAAGGAGTTGAAATTGATATCACTCCTTCCTTAGATCATAATAAACGTTTCCTGAAATATTCATTTGTAGGGGCCATTTTTCTCGGTATTTCCCTGATGACAATATGATTGTTGGAGCGCGGCGGTGTCGATATCCACCCTCAGCCCCTTCCGAAGGAAATGAAATTAATAACACTGGTTCTTCAGATCATAAAGAACCTATTCTGTGAGTTTCATCTGTAGAGGCCATTTTCTTCGTTATTTCCCTGATGATAATAGGATTGTTGGAGGCGGCGGTGTCGATTTCCACCCCTCAGCCCTTTCGAAGGAAATGAAATTGATATCACTCATTTCTTAGATCATAATAAACGTTTCCTGAAAGTTTCATTTGTAGAGGCTATTTTCTTCGGTATTTCCCTGATGACAATAGGATTGTTGGAGGCGGTGTCGATTTCCACCCCTCAGCCCCTTCCGAAGGAAATGAAATTGATATCACTCATTTCTTAGATCATAATAAACGTTTCCTGAAAGTTTCATTTGTAGAGGCCATTTTCTTCGGTATTTCCCTGATGACAATATGATTGTTGGAGGCGGCGGTGTCGATATCCACCCCTCAGCCCCTTCCGAAGGAAATGAAATTAATAACACTGGTTCTTCAGATCATAAAGAACCTATTCTGTGAGTTTCATCTGTAGAGGCCATTTTCTTCGGTATTTCCCTGATGATAATAGGATTGTTGGAGGCGGCGGTGTCGATTTCCACCCCTCAGCCCCTTCCGAAGGAAATGAAATTAATAACACTGGTTCTTCAGATCATAAAGAACCTATTCTGTGAGTTTCATCTGTAGAGGCCATTTTCTTCGTTATTTCCCTGATGATAATAGGATTGTTGGAGGCGGCGGTGTCGATTTCCACCCTCAGCCCTTTCCGAAGGAAATGAAATTGATATCACTCATTTCTTAGATCATAATAAACGTTTCCTGAAAGTTTCATTTGTAGAGGCTATTTTCTTCGGTATTTCCCTGATGACAATAGGATTGTTGGAGGCGGCGGTGTTGATTTCCACCCCTCAGCCCCTTCCGAAGGAAATGAAATTGATATCACTCATTTCTTAGATCATAATAAACGTTTCCTGAAAGTTTCATTCGTAGAGGCCATTTTCTTCGGTATTTCCTGATGACAATAGGATTGTTGGAGGCGGTGTCGATTTCCACTCCTCAGCCCCTTCCGAAGGAGTTGAAATTGATATCACTCGTTCCTTAGATCATAATAAACGTTTCCTGAAATATTCATTTGTAGGGGCCATTTTCTTCGGTATTTCCCTGATGACAATATGATTGTTGGAGGCGGCGGTGTCGATATCCACCCCTCAGCCCCTTCCGAAGGAAATGAAATTAATAACACTGGTTCTTCAGATCATAAAGAACCTATTCTGTGAGTTTCATCTGTAGAGGCCATTTTCTTCGTTATTTCCCTGATGATAATAGGATTGTTGGAGGCGGCGGTGTTGATTTCCACCCCTCAGCCCCTTCCGAAGGAAATGAAATTGATATCACTCATTTCTTAGATCATAATAAACGTTTCCTGAAAGTTTCATTTGTAGAGGCCATTTTCTTCGGTATTTCCCTGATGACAATATGATTGTTGGAGGCGGCGGTGTCGATATCCACCCCTCAGCCCCTTCCGAAGGAAATGAAATTAATAACACTGGTTCTTCAGATCATAAAAAACCTATTCTGTTAGTTTCATCTGTAGAGGCCATTTTCTTCGGTATTTCTCTGATGATAATAGGATTGTTGGAGGCGGCAGTGTCGATTTCCACCCCTCAGCCCCTTCCGAAGGAAATGAAATTAATAACACTGGTTCTTCAGATCATAAAGAACCTATTCTGTGAGTTTCATCTGTAGAGGCCATTTTCTTCGGTATTTCTCTGATGATAATAGGATTGTTGGAGGCGGCGGTGTCGATTTCCACCCCTCAGCCCCTTCCGAAGGATATGAAATTGATATCACTCGTTCCTTAGATCATAATAAACGTTCCTGAAAGTTTCATTTGTAGAGGCCATTTTCTTCGGTATTTCCCTGATGACAATAGGATTGTTGGAGGCGGTGTCGATTTCCACCCCTCAGCCCCTTCCGAAGGAGTTGAAACTGATATCACTCGTTCCTTAGATCATAATAAACGTTTCCTGAAAGTTTCATTTGTAGAGGCCATTTTCTTCGGTATTTCCCTGATGACAATATGATTGTTGGAGGCGGCGGTGTCGATATCCACCCCTCAGCCCCTTCCGAAGGAAATGAAATTAATAACACTGGTTCTTCAGATCATAAAGAACCTATTCTGTGAGTTTCATCTGTAGAGGCCATTTTCTTCGGTATTTCCCTGATGATAATAGGATTGTTGGAGGCGGCGGTGTCGATTTCCACCCCTCAGCCCCTTCCGAAGGAAATAAAATTGATATCACCCATTTCTTAGATCATAATAAACGTTTCCTGAAAGTTTCATTTGTAGAGGCCATTTTCTTCGGTATTTCCCTGATGACCATAGGATTGTTGGAGGCGGTGTCGATTTCCACCCCTCAGCCCTTCCGAAGGAAATGAAATTGATAACACTAGTTCTTCACATCATAAAAAACGTATTCTGTGAGTTTCATCTGTAGAGGCCATTTTCTTCGGTTATTTCTAATTAATCGTAATTTTTGGTTTTTTTGAGGATTTTTTTTTTATTGTTCCGAGTGAAAAAAAAATCTAATTTTTTGGTATAATATTGGAAATTACTCGAAAAGATATCTTATAAATTTCAGATCGCTACTTGGTTCCAGTAAAAAGTTGTGATACATTTTATTTCACCCGACGCCACTGGTGAAACGGCCGCTATCTCCGTGAAAAGTGGCCGCTAACTTCACACCGGTCCGGTCAAAAAACTTCTTCAAATTGACCATTATTTTGGATTGAATTGAAAATGTTAAAAATGGCTATCGTGGGTTGTCTTCGGCAGTTAGACATATGCCGTCGCGGACTTTTTTATAGAACTTTTCGAGCACTACGATATTGTCCCTGACCATGTTTCTCTATCTCTTTTAGTTTACGCAGCGCCGCCCGTAAAAGCCGGAAAGTACCGGGATTTTACATGAAAAATCGATATATTTTCTTATTTCTTCGTTATATAGGGATGAACCCTACATGAAAACCTCCCAAAAAAAATTCTCTACAATATAGTGAAAGTTTCATCAAAATCGGTCATCTTTTTCCTGAGTCCATAGAGGACAAACAAACACACGGACATTTACATTTATAATAATAGTATGGACTAGTATGTATTGTTACTAATACCGACAGATTGAGCATACATAGTTAGCCTTTTTCTTATATTCAATATATATTTTATTATTTGTTATTTTATATATGTAATGGTATATCATTTGGAAATCAAACAGGTTGATTATCCCATCCTGAAATGAAGAAACTACATTCAATCTTCTTTTCCAACTTTTGACAAATATAAATATCATCTGACAATTTTTGATACGCCGACAACTTGGCATATTTTTCATCTGTCAGTTTTTGAAAATACAAACCAGAATATTAGAATATTGAGGAATAGTTAACTTTCTTGCATATATTTTTGTATTATACGTATTTTTAGTTATATTTTATATTGAATTATTCTAAAATTCGGATAATCAATGTTTCGTGTTCGGTCCCCTTAACCTAGGTGCCTATCTTATTTTAAATTATGTGACACATCCTTGAAAACTTTACTTTTTTGTTATTGTGCCGCATCATTTGGGATAAGTATTAAGTATAAAATTTGGAGAAGGAAATGTGTCTCATATGACTTTAATTTTTCTTTAACAAAATTCTACAAAATAGCGTGCCGAATTGTGATTACCTAACACAGAAGTATGAACTAAACGAAGGCAATCCTCCTTCAGTGCATTCGCCACAAATGAAAGTGCTTTTGCTTGCCTGTTCAAATTCATAGCGCAATATTACCTTTCTGAAAATCTCCTCAATTTCAAAATATGATTTCCTTGAATCAACCATAGACAGGACTGCGCTAACACTTTTTATATGGAAATCTATATCACAACAGAGAAATTATAGAATTTTACATCAACTCCAAGAGAGGATGAAATACGCAGTGTCCCACAAAAGATCAGTCATAGTTTGTTCTCTGAACCCAGCTACCGAAAATATTCCAGATTTTTCATAGATGGTTCTTAGCAAAAATTTTCAATTTCGGCACCATACGTTTAGGCGATATGAATTCTGAATTGATCACCCTTCAGAATATTCATTCGAAAAGATTATTCCTCCTCAAAATCAATAGACTTGTATTAAATTGGTTCATTATGCAAAATTCAATTCGCCATATATACATCATACTTTTTTCGTTTCGGTGTGTCGGATTTAAGATCATTGTATTGTTTACCAATACTTGCCTGGAATTTTTTCCGTATCTATTCGAGATCGTATGACGTTTTAGGGCAGACTTGTACAAATTTTCATTGAAAAGCACTAACGCGGAACCTTAGGAACGTTACTTTCTTAGTTTTCCTAGAAGTGAATTGTCAATATTTTCCGGGATGCCGCAGAATATGAAAAATATTTTCTTCTTCTGATGCAATGTCGAAAAATGTTGCACAATATTAAAAAACAATTCTTCGTGTCATTTTCAACAACTAACTACTGAGTTTTATTTTGAACTGATCGGCAGTTTTTAATTATTGAGAAATAAGCTCTCCATCAAGTTTGAAAACAACATTATTCTCATTTTCCTAGTGATACGATCTTTGCGGAATATTGCTTTCTTATCGTTTTGTTACATTGTTCATCTAGATCGCCCGATTTTTCAACTATTGAACATCAATATCATGAAACAAGATTTTTTTCATCATTTTATCCTCATTACCCCCATCCCTCATTGACTAGCGGCATTAGGTATAAGTAGACTTGGATGAATAACTCAAAAGGAAATCGATGATAGTCTCGTTAGAAGCATAGGCGGAAATAGGGGGAGAAGGTCCCCTTCAGAGTTTCACGGTGCTCCCCCTCCCCAGAACGAAAAAAAAATTATCTAAAAATCACTGAATTCAAAAATTTGTCCGAACTTACCTAAGAATTCCAACACCCTCACAAATAATTTCAATTTCCGCCTAATGTTAGAAGTATGCCCAGACATGTTTGTGAGTGCATTTTTTCCATTGATTCGATATTTTGATCAATTATTCGCCTCATCTCAAGATGTGTATATCAAAAATTGTTATAATGAATTCATAATAATTTTTTGCATAATATTTTGGAATATCCTTTGTTAGTTACTTGACATATCACAATAGATCTGAATGAAGGATTTCTGATGATCAGGTTTTCTTTATGTTTTGTTTTGTCGATGATGATATTCGTTAACTCTTTGTCTGCAGGCATCAGCCAATCCAAAAATCGGTACCAACCTTATTATCAAATAAAGTTTTTATAACGAAAATTTGGGAGACTGAAAGGCGACCGATAATCAATTCCAAAGCTGATTTTACAAAGAAAAGAGGAAAACAGGACGAAAAAGTCCCAGAAAACAACATTTATAGCTCCGGAATATCAAAAAAGGAGTGGAATATACAATACAGCTACACTTCGCCAGATGGAATACAACTTTTATTGGTTGCATTGAGGAGACGGACTTCATTTGTCTCACCGGTGTGAAAAGAGCGGCCAAAGATAGCGGCCGAAATTTACGGAAACACCCGAACGCCCAAGTCAGTGGCGTCCGGTGTCCCTTCTGTTTTATCATAGGAATTCGAAGTTAGGTTGATATTTAATAGGGGAATTATAAGTAAAACGCGTATTTTTTTATTTTAAATAGACGATTTTACTACAAAAAAGTCGATTTGATTAATATTTCGCACCGGACTCGTTTTTTTAATTTCTCGTGAACTTGAAGATGCCGATATGAGGACGAGCTCCTTGCATTACCAGATTCGAGGGAAAGATTCCTGACGACGTATACTACTTGAACAGAGCAAAAAAATTTGACTTGCGATGAGGCTCTGGGGTTGAAATTACAACCCCTAAATTTGCGGTCGTGTTTCGTACAGAACGCGTTATCCTTGCATAATCATATTAACAGGAAAAATTCACTTGGGTATCATTATCAAATAGCGCAAAAAAAAATTCGACTTGCGATGGGGCCCTGGGGTTGAAATTTCAACCCTTGAATTTTCGGGTCGTGTTTCGATCAGAACAAGGAATCCTTGCATAATCATATTCACAGGAAGAATTCACTTGGTTATCATCATCAAATAGCGCAAAAAAAATGTCTCTGCTCTGGGGTTGAAATTTCAACCCTTAACTTTCCGGGTCGTTTTTCGTACAGAACGCATGATCCTTGCATAATCATATTAACAGGAAAAATTCACTTGGGTATCATCATCAAATAGCGCATAATATGATTATGCAAGGATCACGCGTTCTGTACGACAAACGACCCGAAAAGTTAAGGGTTGAAATTTCAACCCCAGAGCCCCATCGCAAGTCGAATTTTTTCTGCGCTATTTGATGATGATACCCAAGTGAATTTTTCCTGTTAATATAATTATGCAAGGATCACGCGTTCTGTACGAAAAACGACCCGAAAAGTTAAGGGATGGAATTTCAACCCCAGAGCCCCATCGCAAGTCGAATATTTTTTGGCGCTATTTGATGATGATACCCAAGTGACTTTTTCCTGTTAATATGATTATGCAAGGATTACGCGTTCTGTAAGAAAAACGACCCGAAAAGTTAAGGCTTGAAATTTCAACCCAGAGCCCCATCGCAAGTCAAATTTTTTTGCTCTGTTCAAGTAATATACGTCGTCAGGAATCTTTTCCTCCAATCCGGTAATGCAAGGAGCTCGTCCTCATATCGGCATCTTCAAGTTCACGAGAAATTAATAAAACGAGTCCGGTGCGAAATATGAATCAAATCGACTTTTTTGTAGTAAAATCGTCTATTTAAAATAAAAAATACGCGTTTTACTTATAATTCCCCTATTAAATCAACCTAACTTCGAATTCCTATGATAAAACAGAAGGGACACCGGACGCCACTGACTTGGGCGTTCGGGTGTTTCCGTAATTTCGGCCGCTATCTTTGGCCGCTCTTTTCACACGGTATTTGTCTCTATGTACGATCGAGCATTTTTAATCCAAATAAATAAATTTCGATGATAATAATAACTAGAGTTGTGAAGTAAGTGTTTGCATTACTACTTTCACTAGATAGGAAGCATGCAAACAATGAGTATGCGTTGAATCATTTACATGAATAACCATAATTTTTAATTACTTCTCCTTCTCTGTCCATTTTTGACACTAATGTATTCTTCCTACCCAATCAATTAAATGTTTTTTCGTAGTCAAACAATATAACCTAAAGTACGTTGAAATTTCTCAAAATATAACACTCGGAGTGATTAACCTTCAGTACTATACTCTGTTCAAATTTAAGCGAGAGCTATAAATACAAACAGAATCGTCTGGTTTGCGCACAATAAAGTTCGTATTGGTCAAACGGTCATAACAACGCTCCCTTCGACCGCCCTAAAAGATTGCCAGGATCGTACTCGGAACTATGCTCGAGATTGCGGCAAGGTAATTCCAGGAAACACCAGAGTTTTAGAAATTTGGGTCGGAATCTTGCAAGATTTCGACAAAGTAATTCCGGGAAACACCAGATTTGGGTCCTTTCCATTCAGTTAAAACTGAACGATTGTATGAAATCTCCTCGATTCGACTCTGGACGGAAAGTAACTATCCGAAGGCCCTCCTACCGCTGCGCGACCCTCGTTTTATTACTCTCGTTTAGGTTTGAACAGAGTATAGTAGATCTCAGTCTCCGCTTTGAAGTGGTCAGTGGTGCCATTGAGTGCCAAATCTTGTAATTTGGCACTCCGCTGTCATGAATTCTATGGTAAAATCAGCTGATAATTATACTCCAGCTGGAAATTTCCTAATAAAAACACCAGTTTCAGGAACGTCTATTATACATACATTTTAATAACTTCATGTGCAAAATTAACAACTGAACTTACCTAAAATCTCCAAACTTAATAACTATAACTGCTACATAATGAATATTTCGGTTTTTTACTCATAATTTGTCGCATTTGATCCGTCACCATCTCCAATGTCAGAGTTTTTCAAAATCTTCATTCGCTTTCACTTTCAAAAATGTTTCTGATAAATATAAAGATTTGTTCAATTTTTACAATTCAACATCCGGACCTTCCAAACCTCCATCTACATAATATTTATTCATAACGAGACTGTTAATTTATAAGTTGGGACCACCTTGAAATCTTGAGATCATAAGCTAGGATTCATTTCAAATCATTAGATGATAATTCAGAATCTTTAATGAAAATTTTTACCTAAAGGGCTTCACTTGTTGTTATTGAAACAAATAGAGCGGGTTTCACAAAGCTTTAATTGTACGATTAAAAAGCCTTACCTAAATTCGAACCAATTAAATAACTCGTTTTGACCAGGGCCGTCTTTAACCCCTTGGAGGCCCTGGGCACATTAGGATAATGGGGCCCCTACCCACAATACCACATACAAAATACAAATACAGGGGAATTCCCTACCGCCGAGTAGGTTTATTCTCGATACACATACCCTGAGTTGCAGGAACGTCCATTAAAATTTAATGCTGGGGAGTACCCATAGGCGGTAGCCATGGATAGACCGTTTAATGGAGAATTAAGGGAGCTTCAAATTTAATGGACGTTCCTGCAAACAAGGGTAGACATGCTAATGTCCTGATTTTGTGAGAGTTCTTGCTCAGGTGAGATTGGGATCAAGGAATAATCTGAGAATATACAGGAAAAATGTGTACCACAATGTATCTTTTGGGGATATTTGTCTCGTGTGCAATCTTTCCTGCCAGCAGACTCTGATTCATCTACTGTGCGAATGCCCTCCGCTCAGACCTCTCAATCCCATTTACCGATTCAGTAGTATCCATGAGATCGCACTGTTTTTGCAGAACGTGACAATAGAGGAAATCCGTAATTTTGTTTCGGTAGTTTGCAGTGTGCTGAGGACAAGATCTTTCATTCTCAGCGAATAGATGTGTTTAATTTCCGAGGATTCACTCTCTTTTGCTCCTTTACTTGTGTTAATTTAATTTCCATAGATTCGGTTCATTAAAGCCTTGTTATTTGAGGATATCACATTTTGTTAATTTTTTTTTTCCTGTATACTATGTTCATGGAATATTTTTCCAAGGGAACAATAAAGTATATTATTATTATTATTATTATGTAATTACTAACGAGTGACGAGAGTCGGGACCAGTGTTCCCAACTCGAGGAAATTTTGTTGATTTAGGGAATTTTGGTACTCGAGAGGGAAAAGAGATTTTTTTGCCTAAAATCGCCTGAAATTTCTTGCAGTGGCGTGGCGCAAAATTCGCCCCCTCCCCGCTGGCGGCCCCCTCTATAGATCTATGTTATTCATGATGAATGTGCTCTGAAGTTCTTCAGAGGGAACTAATAAAAAAATGCTTTAAAAATAATTTATAAATTAAATAACAAAAATTTCTGAAAAAAATCATGTATATTCTGATATATAAAAATATCTAGAAACACATCAATGTGGTAAGAACTTGAAAAATTATTCAACAAAAATGCGTTAATCTCTTTTAATTTTTTTGTGCAAACATATCTATCAACTTGTCGATGTCCAAGCTTCTGGATACTTTTTGACCAAAGCTGAGGAAGCTCAAAAGTCTGATAGACGTGTTTGTCTCATTTCTTCAGGAATGATAATTGTACATTTTATGTGTAAGTTCTGTTCGTTAAATAATGAAAGTTTTAATAAAATGATATTATTGGGGCCCCATTTGCTGCTTTCAGTTTGGCTTGGGGGCCCTTTTGGTGTAGCCCCCCCCCCGCACTGCGAGTTCTGCGGAGCCCTCTGATACGCCACTGATTTCTTGTCTTGTAGCGCGTCTGAAATTATGTAGTTGAATGGGGTTTTCCTTGGAAGATTCCCAATGAATACAATAATGCAAGAATGTGATCAACAACACGATTCGAATTCGAACAGATGTTTTATGGCGAACCACCCTAACAAATAACACGAGCTAATAATTGCTCTTATCTAGTGTATGCCGCTATGGGCACGAGTCATAAAAATTGCAACCTTCGAAAACTTGTTAACGAGAAAGTGGGAATTCCAATTCATTTGGAATTATTGTGAATGAAAACTTTATCTGAAGGCAATTTTAGTACGCGAAAGGGAATTATGAAAGAAAGAAGGGTTTAGGTCTTTTCGAAAAAAACTGTTCAATAATAATATAGGGTAATTTTTTATGAAATAGGGAAACGTCATTGAGGATATCTTAGATCCTTTCGGTTCAGAACAATTGATCTGAGCGGGGCCCCTATCGATCGCGGGGCCCGGGCACTTGCCCATAGTGCCCTAGGGGAAAGAGGGGCCTGGTTTTGACATTTCAACGAATCGCGGTGGCTCCAATTAATTCGACAGTACCATTAAACTTTTGTGAAACCGACCCTTACTGTTATAGGCTCTCCAAAATGCAATTAAAAAGTAGATTTTGTTATCGAGTTATTTTTAAGGTCATCATAATCTTTAATCAAATCCGAATTCAAAAAAAGCATTATTGTTACAGTCAATCGTTCCATCTCTTCTAAACTGGCGATTAGTCCTTTGTTTAAGAATTTTTCTAGATAAATAAAACGGTAAATTTGGAAAAAATAAAGGAACTGCTTCTCATTGGTTCCATCAGCTAATAAAACTTTATAAAAATTTCGAGATATCGTTTTCATGGAAATTAATTTCGCAAACCGAACTGTATTTACCGGAAACGAAATTTTCTCTTGGAATGGCCTAATCCACGATATTGCTTCAGTTCTTCATTTTTGGGAAACGAAACGACACTAACATAATTGTTTCCTGAAGTCTTGTAATTGCTCTTGCAGCCGGGTACAAAACATTTATTTGGCATGATTCGAAATTTGCTTGTGCAAAATAGTTTTGAGAAGTTTCTTTCACAGGACACCAGATAAAATTCACTTCACAAATAATGTGACCATTTCTTTCCAACCTGGAATTCTCCAAATTCTTTTTTCTTGATATATTCGAACTTGCAATTGCAGCTGACACTGCTCGTTTGTGTTTAACTGTTGTTATGTGGGTTTCAATGTCGCTTTTTCCACTTTTGCAATAGAAAATGTATTTTTACATTGCGTGAACTGGTTTTGTTTGATGACTAATGAGGACTTATGCCCGAAATTCAATACTGTATTGGTAAAATCAGTACGAACGGTCACCATTAATTGACAAACACAACAAACAACAAGGCGTCCACAAATGGCGTTAGAAACTCTTCGGCCTTCCGCTGCGTTGCCGCATTTCAGCTGTTCGCGGCTTGTTAATTGCAGGAGGTTATGGTTTAACCTAGAAGATTGGGAAAACTGTCGCAATGAGGGATTTTTTATTTAAATACGGCTGTCCTTTATTTAAGTTAAGTACAGGAGGCACGTATTTTATAACAGGCCACCTTAAAATCTTTTGTGAATGCGCATGGGTAAATGTCAAAATAAGGGAAACTTTATTTAAGTTAGGCCTCTATTTGCGTTTCGATAACTCTCTAACAACATCCCCATTAGCGGAAAAAAATATTTTTTGTTACCTGTATATTGCCAGTTGGCTTGAAATAATGGCAGTAACAAAAAAGTCTATAAGTAACCTGAGGGTAATGCAAAGAGCTGTAGAACGTGCCTTGCTCGGTTTGAGTTTGGGATTTAAGGTCAGAAACGAATCTTTTGGCAGCAGTACAGAGACATTGAACAAGCTGTAAAATATTTTCGGTGCGAAAAATTATTACAATTATTCGGAATTTCATAATAAAATTTGAATTTTTGACCCTTAATTCGTAATGTTGGCACCAAATATTTGATCATACCTGTCAAACACTTCGTCAACTTGTTTAAAACTTTGCTGCAAGAAAAACCGCGAAGAATGTCGGAGCAAATTCGCCGAAGGTGTTAAGAAACTTGAATTTGAATCCGGTGAACAAGTGTAATACTGTAAACTATGAATATTTTAGAATTTGGCGGATTGAAAACCTCCATCCGCGTGTTTTCATCACACTTACAATTACGTTCAACACCAAGAGCGAGTTTTGACTTCGCAGATTTCCTATAATAAAATCCTTTCGAGTCAGAATGATACTTGCCACCTTCATACGAAAACAAGATTGTTTTTTTTTAAACTTATCTGTTTAGTCTTGGATTTTTTACTAGGGGTTGTTTTACTAAATTTTTCAGATGTAGTCATTAAGTTTTCGAATTTAAATTTTTTTAACAGCATTGGATAACTTTTTATTTTTTAGTAAAAATCGCTCATTTTCGTGTGCTAGTAGCTACAACGAATGCTATAATGCATCGACGCATATTGCGATGGTGGGGGTGAGTACAAAAGAAAAGGGTCAACACAGCTGCTGGCAACATGGGTTTATCTTTTCTTCGGTATCTCAGGTAAAAGAATTTGAACATGGTTTCCGGTCCTCACATTTAGCATTCTTATGGCCAGTTGCACCGTTCACAGAATAATCATTGTTTAACTAATCAACGTTTACTATTAATCAGTGTTTATAATTCTCTCTGGTTGCGCCGTTTACGAATGAGCGGCGTTTAGTTAATCGGGAAATATATTTGGCAACATTGCAAAATTTCAACAGCATCAAGAATTTCTGTCAGTTTCAGTATTCGGTTGCCATGGTTACAAGTTTTGTATGTTTACTTTCACTCAGAGTTGTCTCTGCATTCACTCCACGTTTTTTCTGAAATTAAGTGACTGAGTAGTGTGTAGTGTTATAATTTTTTTAACGTACAAGAATCGACATTAGAGATGCTCCTAGAAAATATACATATACAATATTAATACAAATATACATATATTTTTATGATTCAGGGAGCTAAAATAACACAATTAATACAATACATATCGGAACAAAAAGTTACCTAGCTGAGGTTTGTGCAACACAAGGAAATCATTAAATACAAATATTACACATATTAAATAATAACCTACATACAAGTTATTATCGAATTCCATTTAATGTTCTATGAATTCCAGTAAATACAGAACAGTATCTTTAATGAGGCGAAAACGTCTGAAGAAATTATAATTATCCATCTGGTTGAAGTGTTGTATCCTCTGGTAGAATTTTCGTGGAAACCCGAATTCAATCATTTCAACAATTTCAAGATCATCATCAATTAATAATTCGTCACCTGAATATTTTATGGAGACCAACTTAAATACAAGAACTCAAAAAAAATAACACAAAACACTGTTCGATTGTTTCTTTTTGAATGTTAGGTTTTCGTTAGAAATATTTATAAATATAAATACGTTGAGTTTGCGCGGATCCCTGTTTAACCTTAATCGGTTGGGTAAATGACGAAATTTGGCTGTTTAGTGTAATTGACGATTAGTCCACATAAAACGACGTTTAGCAGACGGTGCAAGAGGTACCGCAAAATAAACATCGTTTAAAATTCTAATCATCGTTTAGCTAAACGGTGCAACTGGCCATTAACTTCGTACAGCACCTGCAGTAATATCACAAAAAATCATCAAAATCCCTGCAACTGAGCGAAAATGTAAAGAAACTTCGGAAAATCGTAAATAATAATTAATATAAAGGACTTCAACCTATTTCCAAAACAATACTACAAATGATATTATAACATCTTGCTTTAGGCGATTTTCAGTTCAGCCAAATTGTGAACGACAGGCGTCCAAAATCATAACTGGAGTAACCAAAATAGGCTTCTAAATAAGAAGACAACCGAAAAGTAGAAGAAAAAAATTGACGGACAAAATATATAAACAGGGGGCCATTGCAGATTGTCTATATAACTATTTACAGCCATTTTATCATACAAATTTTTATTTCTGGTGGAAAGGTGATGTGTTGATGTTTCGAAAGCGAGGGGTCTTTCACTGTGGAATTTTAGTGTACAAAATTTCGGAATTGTGAGTGAATTGCACGGAATTACAAGGAATTACATGGAATTGAAAGGTATTATTCGGGAATTGAATGGCATTGAGTGGAATTGAGCGGAATTTCATTGGAACTCAATGGAATTGAACGGAATTGTAATGGAAATGGATGGAATTGAACGGAATTGAACATGCGCAGAAGGATGATTTTAAAGCTTACGCGTTACCTCACGATCGTTTAGACATAACCTATAACAGTATATTAAGTATAGAGGCATTTTACCGATCGAGGACAATTATTGTCTGAGATCGGCAGTCCTTAACGTTCGAGATACTTATAGCGTTTTTTACACGATAGACACAATTTTTACTCAATGTACAAAATAATTATCTGAAAAATTCATTTATTCGTGGCTTCATCAATGCTGAATAGGAATATAATATAAGGCGTTATCTTGGTGATGAAAACTTAGTAGATTTTCAAAGTGAGAATAATCAATTGAATTGAATAGCGTTAAAAAATGAGCGATATAGAATCTTCGTAAGATAATGAAGTTCAAACAGCCTGGGAAATCGGCCGTTCTTCAGTTATTTCTGAGAAATCTAAAATCCACTACGAGAGTACATACAATACTTTCAAGGAATGGATTCAGACTAAAGGCAGCCAAATCAATGAAAAAGTGTTACTGGCCTATTTTGTTCGGAGCATCGAAAAGCTGAGATCGCTTGGAAGTCTTTGGGCGGAATATTCAATGCTGAAGAGCACAATATTTTTGAATGACGGAATTGACATATCCAAGTTTGCAACGCTTATTGCATTCCTCAAAAGAAAATCTATTGGTTACAAACCCAAAAAATCTGCTGTTTTTACGAGAGAAGAAATTAATAAATTTTTAAAAGAAGCACCAGATGATATATTTTTAATTATTAAGGTGTGCTTTTATTCATACAATAGTGCTTTATAAACTAATTATGTCATTTCAATGACATCATGATATCAATTACGTGGAAATATAAAGAAAATATTTCCGTCTGCCTCCACAAAATGCGAAGAGCGAGCATTTATTTTTGAGATATCAAAACAGAAAATGCAGTAATCAAGTAATAGGCAAAGGCACAATTGGAAGTTGGCCGTCAAATATTGCAACCTTTTTGAATTAAGAAAATCCAAATGCCTATACTGGCCACACTTTTAGACGCACTTCGGCCACCTCATTAGCTAATAAATGAGTAGATGTATTAGGACTAAAAACGACACGGTTTCTGTGAATTCGGCTACTACTCAATCCAGTGGTATTTCCATGAGCAATTGTAAAAATTGTACTTTAACTATCAATATTAAATGATCTGAATTCAAATTGTTTGTGTAATTTTATTATTTCAAAGAATATTCAATCATTACCGTTCTGTTAATTTAATTTAAAAAATTTGAAAAAATTTGAATTTGTTTACCTTAGTAACCAGTAAAAATGATGTACGGATCTAGCAACAAACTCGGTAACTAACAAAATTCGTTCTATCGTGCAAAAAATAATATTTGTTTATGTGTCATCGACAGTGTTCAAGCAACTGTTTCAGAGTAAGTTTTTTATTAATTTATCTATGTTTTTGAGACAATAATTTTAACAAGGATATGACCTATGTTTTTTTTACTTTATCATGACTGTTATGAGGATAACAAACGAGAGAATTTCAGAAAAAATTGAAGAAAGGAAATTCTCGGCTAAAAGAAAGTGGTGAGACGAATTTTCTGATGGTAGTCAATCCGAAGAGACAACGGAATTGGAAGATGATTCATCGAAAAATGTACCCGATCCTCGAACCGTTCGCACCAAATTGAATCAAATAATTATAGATACAAAACAATATTATGCGATACAAATTCATACAAGGTTAAATTTTTAAAGCGGGATCTTACAAATTTTGTATGGCCTAGAAATGAGGACATTCAGAATGTAAAAGAATTTTTTTCATCTACGGCCCTATCAAAATTGAAGGAACGGATCCGTTCAAAATACCACGGTGTGTCCTCAATGATATTGAAAGATCTTTCACTAATTTTAAAAAATCGGTCTACTCTGTTAGAGATTTTATTACTTCAGCATATTGCTCTTCAGTTTACTTTGATGTGTCATTTTGAAAAAGAGTTCCTTTTCATTTCATTAATTTTATTTTCCTAATAACCTTTATAGCCTCGTTGACATCGTTGATAGGTATGTTTATTTTTTTTTCATAACATATATATATTTTTATATTTTACAATTATAGATATCAATGTGATGGAATAAGTTTCTAATTTAATAATTTATTTTGTTATTTTATGTTTGAATGTTGGATTTTATACCAAGTGTTTTTTCTAATAAATTTTATTATTTTTACATTTGAATTTTCATTGTTTTCAAATATGCTTCCATTAAAGGCAGTATACAGCACTCCCATACTTAGTTTTCTACTCGAAACACTGAAGCTATTTCTGATGTTCAGTTGGGAAACCTCCTATAGTGCTATATGTGTTACAGACAGGGTTCGACCGATATATATCGCCGATACTTATCCTGATATATATCATGATATATATCGATATTTATAAGGATTGATATATATCAAGGATATTTATAAATTTACTAAAATTTGCGACTGTGTGTAAAAATTTCATAATCAATCGCGATTTGAGAGCACACCAATGTCACCGATGCTTACCGACATACCAAGCGTTAGTACCTTCAACGAAGCAACGTATTTTCGGGGAATCCCATAATCCGGATAACGAACCTTTAATAAATTCATCAACTAACTTTTTATTTTTGTTGTTTTTTGTTTTTCAGAATCTTGATTAGTTTTTTCAATAAATTTGGTGAATGAAGTTCTAAATACGGTTGATTTATTAACTTTAAAAAAAGAAAACTTGAACAATTGTTCATAAAAATAAATATCAGAAAGTTGATATATATCGGATATATATCGATATATATCCGATATTTTGATATTTATATAAATATCATATTTTCGAACCCTGGTTACAGACACATAAATATCTACTTACTTATATAAAATATAAGTATAATTGGTTATATTGAATTATACCGAGAAATATACCTCAAGTGAAGTTCAAGTGAAACTTCTGAGGAAGAAGCTCAGGTACAAGAGTTGTAGTGCAATTCACCATCACATCATTGAAGAAAAATCTCAAGTGGTAGAAAAATGTTATTTTTTTGGTCTTTTCCTGGATGGAACCGTCTCATTCAACGAAAATAGATCTTATCAGCATGTGAAAAATAAAGAGCATTCCAGAGAAAATTTATATATGAAGAAAAGGTCTTTATTTGCTTTTTTATAAATGTAATATTTTCAATTTATATTCAAAAACTGTTTTTCTAGAAAATTATATATAATATTCTATGTCGATAGACGCTCATATTTTATTTCAGTTATTGTTATTACAAATAAATATTCTTTTTAATCAATGGTTGTATGAATTCTCGTATCCCATTGTTATTTTGTTTCCATGTTCTTCATAGACGTATATAACGCATATTTTCATGAAGGTACTTCATAAAATATTTTTTCACGAAACTACGACGAAAATTCTACTTTTTGATTTCGAGAATAGTTGTTTAAATAATATAAGTGTGAAAAAAATGAAGGGGCAATGAGGAGAAATGAGAGGCAATGAGATGAAATGAGGTGAATTGAAAAGAAATGAAGGGACAATTAGGAGTGATGAAGTCAATTTTTAGAGAAATAAGAGGAATTTTTTCTCGAAGGGGCAATTGAGCATACAAATTTTGGTCAGTGAGAGACTTCTCGATTGAATATATTCGTGAGGAATTGAATGGAATTGTGGTGAATTGAATGGAATTGAGGTGAATTGAATGGAATTGAGGTGAACTTAGTGGAACTGAGGTGAATTTAATGGAATTGAGGGGAATTTAATGGAATTGAGGTGAATTTAATGGAATTAAATGTAAAATTGGAATTTTAGTGTACAAAAAATGGCCAGTGAAAGACCCCTCGTTCGAAAGTTACTCAAAATAAACTTGAATTTTTTTTCGGTGTTATTTATAATGGTTTCTTTATAAACCTGTTAATTAAAATTTGCAATATTGTGCGAGAATGATCTCTGAAATAATGCTGTATAATGTCACGGAACAGAGATGGGGGATTTTCAATGTACATTAGTTCTAGAGGTTATTTTCTCATACATGTATGGGCGTTTTCTTTTCTGAATTATTTGATGAAACAGAGTTACACCGAATGTATCTCTTTTTTTCATGTTTATCCATTATGTCTCTCCCAATTCACCACTGACTGATTCATATTTTCTTATTCCATGAATCAGCCGAAGGCATGACTTTCCAACTCTTTGTATTCGAGCACTGCCCGCAGCAGTGATGCAAGGATCGTAGACGGAGACACAAAAATTGAAACGCGAAAGTACAAGACAGTCACAAAGCAAAGCTTTCAATAGAAAGAACAGATCGCAGCTTACTTTCGATGATTAGTCCAAGATTCCTAACCTCCGAGCAGACTTGACCGAGAACTATATACATACACAAAATTGAGGTATAAATTCACTCATGAACTGTTCCCTATGTGATCAGTTACCAAAAATCATGCAGACGGTTTTCGCGATGTTCAATCTAAAACAGTGTACGCGAGAAATTTACACCACCCGCTGTAGATCATAACTTATTGCTACATCAGCCTGAGGGCTCTCCCTGAACAGAAAAGAGAGGTATTATTGTGCGGCGTCAGCAAAATTGTGGGAGAACAATAATGTAAGTACAGTATGAAAACGCATAATGTGAACCAAGAACATTCTCGAGCCCAAAACCGATTCCTGCGGAACCCCCAAGCCAGTCTCCAGAAACTCAGACAAAACACCTCTGGGATTAACTGCCTGCTACCTATCGCAAAGAAAGATAATGGTCAAGCATTCCCAACACCTCAGAAGACAAACCGATGTACCCCAAGACTGAAAAGAACAGCCGATCATTCAAAGTGTCGAACGCCTTCGAATAATCCAATGATAAAAGGATTGTGATTAAACCCTTATCTGTTGCATTTATTATATCATCAGTGATGTTCAAAAGTGTAGAATTACAGCTGTGACCTACCCTATAACCAGATTGATTCCGTGGAATAATCTCAATTAAGCCGAAGTATTCCAGAAGCTGCCGGTCAAAAAAATTTCGAAAATCTGCGACACGGTCGGAGAAAAGCTTATATAAGCCGTACTTACCTCAAGTTGGCAGGATGAGACTTTTTTGAAATTGGAATACTTTACCTTTTGCCACTCTCTAGGGAAAACCAAATTCTGGATGAAAAAATTAGTTATGTGGATGATGTATGATAGCAGAAATGGTATAGATTTATGGTTTTAATATTCATTCCGTCGACCTGTAGCTCTTGATGTCTTTCATAATATTCGAAACCAAATCAATAAAAAAATGTCCTGTTCGTGTTTTTGTGTCAAAGTATAATAAACATGACCAATTAACCTAGTCAGAAAATTGGGTGGAAATGAGAAGAAGGTTCGTTGAAAAAAGCCTACTCTTCAAACACTTCTCTATCAATAATACTATCTATACTTGCATCAATCATCTTTAGGACATACATACATCAAAAGGCATCTGCCGAAAATTCATCGGTAACTTGCTGTCAGCCCTGCCTTCTTCAGCGAACTTGACACAATTATTATCACCATGCGCGCAAGCAACCTTCTCGATCGTGAATAACGATCTACACAGCAACTATCTCGTTGTATTTATGAAAAATATTTAAATAGGTAGTAACTACGTGCATGCAACATTGACAATAAAAATTATAGGTCGTGTACCCGTATATCTTATTTTTTC
The DNA here is from genome assembly GCA_038502775.1 of Hippodamia convergens. NCBI lineage: Eukaryota > Metazoa > Arthropoda > Insecta > Coleoptera > Coccinellidae > Hippodamia > Hippodamia convergens. The sequence continues at coordinate 20,474,512 of CM076610.1, forward strand.
TAAGAGAAAGCTTCTATTTCAACCGCTAATATGAAAATATTAAAGAGTTGAAAAACCTTTTTCAGTTAAGACGAACGCTGCCCTGCATCTCAATGGGAATGTAACAAGCACGGCACTTGAACCTCTGTGGAAACGACACACGTTATATTAGTCACTTCCCATACTAACTTCCGTTCGGGCCCATTCTAGAGATCGTGATCAGGTTTATACAATCAAATTCGAAGATTTATAATACAAATTTATTATGTTTTCATCTTGATACACAATATCCCTTCTGCGAATTGTCAGAAAAATTTTACAAAGCTACAATTCGATTGAAAACAATAGGTAAAAAAAATTATAATGACTTACAATATAGGACAATCTGAGCATTCAAACGTCAAACGCTTTACAACAATGATACAGCAGCATGTAACAAGTCTCGTAAAATCCAAGGGACCCCTTAAGGAGGTCCGAATTTCGCAAAAGTTGTTACTAGGTTTGAATTGGTGCAACTGCGACGAATCGTTGGAACCAGGAATACTGAATTTGACCTAATCTAAAAGAATTATCACAATTTAAACGCTGAATTGAATTGGAGTTTCGTTGTGAAAACCGAAATAGTACAAAAAACCGTCGCGCGGGAGGGATGTGGAGTAAGGGGGTAGTGGAAAGTGTAGAGAGATTGAATAATTGCAAGCAGAAATTAACGGAAGCTCAACAAAAAGTTCCTTATCGAAGTTGAATGGTTCGAAAACTTGTCACTTAACAGCTAATTTTGTGCTCCATTCGAATTACAACGATAAAGTTTTCATTTTCACTTCCATATATTTTCTTCACACTATAACATTACATAATTCTAAAGGATGTTAAAAAGAAGTGAACGAATGATAACAGCGGGACTAGAGATTTTTTTTTGAAAATCCTTACTCGAATAATTTTTTTCAGTATCAAATATTTTTGAGATAGTTATGTTTTGAGATAAGCTAACACGAAACGCTTAAAGTAAATTAATTTAAAATGTTGTTTAACACTTGGCACAGCGATGCTAGTTGATTTGAAAATCTCGATTCAGAATGTGAATCGATATATTATTATCTTGAAAGAACCACTCTGAAGACCACAGATTCGAATGATATTTAAGTGTTTCAAGACATTGTTTAAACACAACCTTAAGCATTTCTAGTGGTTCATTAGGAGGTTCCGTCGACCATTTTATAAGCACCGACGCGCGATCAGTTGCATCTTTTGGTTTGAGAATAAAGTATGCTCATAAAATAATCCACTACCCCCAGTAAATAAAATTTATCAATAATTGTAGGTAAAATCATGTAAGATGTTTCACAGAACCGACTTCTCTAGACTCGAACTTATACTGATGATGCACTCGATATACACATTGCTGTTCGCTGTTATTAATTGAAAAAAAAATACAACTTTTTATATATATAATATTACGGAACCGCTTGGCGTGATCGTCTTTCAGCGGCTGCGCACCTGGAACAAAGGAAAATATGTTAGGAAAACCTCGGATGACTTTTCCTTATATTACAACGTTTTCTTTACTTTGTAGAGGCCTAAATTGCATGGAAATAACTATTCATTTTGAAATCAAAGATAATTTAAGTCGAAAATCTCCGAATGCATTTACTTGAATTTTAGTTTTGAGTATCAGTAAACTTTCATGTCATTCGTGCTTATTTGAGAAATTTTCATGTTTTTTTTTCTTATAATTTGAAAATTCAACTTGAAAAAAGTGGCAATTTGAATCATTTCAGGAATATCAGCAATATTCAAAGACACTACATTATCTGAGAAGAGATTGAGTAGAATAAATATGAAAATTGAAATATACAACAAATTTACAATAACAAATATTCACAGTGAGCCTTGGCTCACGATTAACCTAATATGAGTGAGTAGATTATTTGCAGCTGTTATGTTCATACCCAATGGTCGAACAGGAAACCGGTGTGAAGTTAGCAGACTATTTCCAGCAGACCGTTTGTCGAATACGCATAAACGCGGTTATCAGTGGCGCACGGACGGAAGACAAAATTAACATTGAAATTACGTTACAGCATGCAATAAAGAATATGGGAATCTCAGGCTCGATTGAATTAGAGTGAAACAAAGGAATGACGTACAAAGAAAAAATAATTATGGAAATTATTTCGAAGAAGTGGTGAAGTTTTCATCTTCGGGATATTTGTATTTCATGATCACAGGACCTATTTGTCGGAGCATGACCATATTTGGCATTTTTGATTATTATATCAATGTGACTAAGTTCACGCAAAATCATCGACTCGCAAAGGGAGGCAGGGGGTAATTCTTCATCCCCTATTTTTCAAAATTCCATAAAACGAAAACCGTGAGCCGGAGCATAACCATATTTGGCATGGAGAATTGTTATATGAATATAAAAAAGCACACAAAGAATCGTCGACTTTCAAAGGGAGGCAGGGGGTTTTTCTTCATCCCCTATTTTTCAAAATTCCATAAAACGGAAACCGTGAGCCGGAGCATAACCATATTTGGCACGGAGAATTGTTATACGAATATAAATAAGCACACAAAAAATCATCGACTCGCAAAGGGAGGCAGGGGGTAAATCTTCATCCCCCATTTTTTCAAAATTCCATAAAACGAAAACCGTGAGCCGGAGCATAACCATATTTGGCATGGAGAATTGTTATATGAATATTAATGAGCACACAAAGAATCATCGAATCTCAAAGGGAGGCAGGGGGTAATTCTTCATCCCCTATTTTTCAAAATTCCATAAAACGAAAACCGTGAGCCGGAGCATAACCATATTTGCCACGGAGAATTGTTATATGAATGTTAATGAGCACACAAAAAATCATCGACTCGCAAAGGGAGGCAGGGGGTGATTCCTCATCCCTTATTTTTCAAAATTCGATAGAGCGAAAACCGTGAGCCGCAGCAAAACCATATTTGGCATGGTGAATTGTTATATGAATATTAATAAGCACACAAAAAATCATCGACTCGCAAAGGGAGGCAGGGGTAAATCTTCATCCCCCATTTTTTCAAAATTCCATAAAACGAAAACCGTGAGCCGGAGTATAACCATATTTGGCATGGAGAATTGTTATATGAATATAAAAAAGCACACAAAGAATCATCGACTTTCAAAGGGAGGCAGGGGGTAATTCTTCATCCCCTATTTTTCAAAATTCCATAAAACGAAAACCGTGAGCCGGAGCATAACCATATTTGCTACAGAGAATTGTTATATGAATGTTAATGAGCACACAAAAAATCATCGACTCGCAAAGGGAGGCAGGGGGTAATTCTTCATCCCCTATTTTTCAAAATTCCATAAAACGAAAACCGTGAGCCGGAGCATAACCATATTTGCCACGGAGAATTGTTATATGAATGTTAATGAGTACACAAAAAATCATCGACTCGCAAAGGGAGGCAGGGGGTAATTCTTCATACCCTATTTTTCAAAATTCCATAAAACGAAAACCGTGAGCCAGAGCATAACCATATTTGCCACGGAGAATTGTTATATGAATGTTAATGAGCACACAAAAATTCATCGACTCGCAAAGGGAGGCAGGGGGTAAATCATCATCCCCATTTTTTCAAAATTCCATAAAACGAAAACCGTGAGCCGGAGCATAACCATATTTGCCACGGAGAATTGTTATATGAATGTTAATGAGCTCACAAAAAATCATCTACCCGCAATGGGAAGCAGATGGTGATTATTCATCCCATATGTTTTTCAAATTTGATAAAACAAAGACTATGGTTTCGGAGCTTTCCTTCTCAAACCACCCGAGGTCGAATGGTGGTTTTTTACATATTTTTCCCTATAGGCATGTTTCATGATACCAACCGATTCAATTCATGATATTTTTTCCAAACCTAATATATGTGAGTTATGTCGTATTTATTGAGTGAGAAAGAAATATAGGAGGAAAAGAAGCAATACCCGGATTTGATGCTGGAGGCGACCTCAATATGATTTTAACATACAAATAACCCGGTTCAAGAATCTTGTGGGACTCAGCCAAAAATCGTAACAAAAGCATATCCACAAAAAAACTTTTATGGCTGTTTTTGAACGGAAACTCCTCAATCAAGGTTTAGAACATGTGTCATGGAATGAATTGGTTGGTATCATGGAATATGCCTATAGAGAAAACCATGTAAAAAAAACGAGCCATGCATTCTACCTCAAGGTGATCTGGAAACGAATGCTCTGAAAACAACCGTCTATCCAGCAATGATTCGTATTCGGGTGATTACATCGATATTACAATAACATATTCCGAAAAACAATTAACCATGCCAAATATGGTTATGCTCCGGCTCATGGTTTCCGTTTTATGGAATTTTGAAAAATAGGGGATGAAGAATTATCCCCTGCGTCCCTTTGCGAGTCGATGATTTTTTGTGTGCTTATTAATATTCATATAACAATTCACCATGCCAAATATGGTTTTGCTGCGGCTCACGGTTTTCGTTTTATCGAATTTTGAAAATAGGGGATGAAGAATTACCCCCTGCCTCCCTTTGAGAGTCGATGATTCTTTGTGTGCTCATTAATATTCATATAACAATTCTCCGTGCCAAATATGGTTATGCTCCGGCCCACGGTTTCAGTTTTATGGAATTTTGAAGAATAGGGGATGAAGAATTACCCCCTGCCTCCCTTTGGGAGTCGATGATTTTTTGTGTGTTTATTAATATTCATATAACAATTCTCCATGCTAAATATGGTTATGCTCCGGCTCACGGTTTCCGCTCTATCGAATTTTGAAAAATAAAGGATGAGGAATCACCCCCTGCCTCCCTTTGCGAGTCGACGATTTTTTGTGTGCTTATTTATATTCATATAACGATTCTCCATGCCAAATATGGTTATGCTCCGGCTCACGGTTTTCGTTTTATCGAATTTCGAAAAATAGGGGATGAAGAAAAACCCCCTGCCTCCCTTTGAAAGTCGACGATTCTTTGTGTGCTTTTTTATATTCATATAACAATTCTCCATGCCAAATATGGTTATGCTCCGGCTCACGGTTTTCGTTTTATGGAATTTTGAAAAATAGGGAATGAAGAATTACCCCCTGCCTCCCTTTGCGAGTCGATGATTTTGCGTGAACTTAGTAACATTGATATAATAATCAAAAATGCCAAATATGGTCATGCTCCGACAAATAGGTCCTGTGATCATGAAATACAAATATCCCGAAGATGAAAACTTCACCACTTCTCCGAAATAATTTCCATAATTATTTTTTCTTTGTACGTCATTCCTTTGTTTCACTCTAATTCAATCGAGCCTGAGATTCCCATATTCTTTATTGCATGCTGTAACGTAATTTCAATGTTAATTTTGTCTTCCGTCCGTGCGCCACTGATGACCGCGTTTATGCGTATTCGACAAACGGTCTGCTGGAAATAGTCTGCTAACTTCACACCGGTGAACAGGAACATCTCTGCAAGGCTGCATTCGGGAGGTCTAACATAAAGGATTTGGTAAACAGCGCCTGGTGGGTCCAAATCCGTTCAATCATAATTTTGCAAAAAAAAATTCTCCTTTCGCCAGTTCTCCATTAACCGGCGGATATTCAGATATAATATATGAAAAATCATGCGGGATAATCATATTGGAAAATGTTTTCAACAATGAATGTTGTAAATTTTCTGGTCCGATTACTCAGACAGAAAATGGAAACGACATTCTTTCGCATATTGTCTTTTTGATTCGAGTTATGTAATAAATCTCCGTTTTACATTGATAATTGAAAGTTTCTGCTTTTTCAAGCAGAAGAGATCATTCATACCAAAACGTACGCCACGGCACCTGCTTACCTCTAACTTCACACAGAGGCCACATAGTTTTGTAAGCTTTGCAATACATTTTACGAGAAAGTTTTGTCTGACTAAGCTCATGCGACGCAGAAATTATTGAAATCTAAACGAATAGTCACAAAAAAAAAATGGTTAAATTCGGAAATTTTCGATTGAATGCTAGGAAAGTAAGGGAAATGCTCGTTTGGGTTTTAATTGTGGTTAACTGTCGGTTTATGAACGATATCTTACCTTTAGTAACCGCAGGTAATCAAATAATCACCTAGCTTTTCCACTACCGACGCTGCTTGCTGAGGTTGAATTGGATCTTCATATAACGAGACGACGACGGCTGCAACATAAATCAGCAAGTTAAAAAATTATACAAAGAAGCAATCGTGAGATATTGGTAAATTATATCAAATTCCAGAAAAGGAGTTATTTAAATTTAGTTCTGTAAATCATGGAAATCATTCGCCTCATAGTTTTGACATATTTATCCTTCCGAGGCACTGTTGATAAATGTGAACTAATTTTCGTAGCAGAGCCACAAGAGAGAAGTTGTAAGTGATAGATATTTGAGTGGTGGATCAGATCGAAAAGACACCAAAGAAACAATCATGTGGTTAGAATGGACCAGGTTAAGATCGCAAAGTGGACATAGAAAATACAAACCACCAATCTTAATTCATTATTTGAATTGGGAGCTGTGCCAGAGCCTTGTGCTTTGTGCTCGTGAAAGCACTTGAAGCCCTTTTGTGCTCCCAAGCACTTTTTAAATGCATTACTTAGTAATTAAAGTACATCGCCAAAAGGCTTAGTTTAGTGCTTAGTAATCCTAAACCCCAAAGTGCTCTCGAGCACTTTTGCGGATCACTAAGCCTTTATCCAATCTTGTCGTACCACGACAATATGCGATCGACTCCGACGGCTCGAAACCCCAAGATCTAGTTTTGATGTTCAGTAGAGTGTAAACATCTCACGTTAGTGTGTGAAGTTCGTGCGCAGTTGCATATTATTATCTTGTAAGTTTATTGAACGTGCTTGCAATTTTGTGGAGATTTATGTCTTTTATTATTTATTTATACAGTCTTTGAGTAATTGATAAGAAAATTCAAATTTTCGACAAAATACTGATTTGTTTTATATGTTCAAGAAAATTCAACTAGATAAAGCTGAATTCACACACAAACCGGTTTGTTGCCGGCCGAATTTCTGCCGGTCGTCCAAGTCGAAAGCTGATTGGTGCCGGCGTGAATGCTAGATCCCATTCACGAATCAGCGTGAGATTTGAATGACCGGCGTGTGTGGATCTAGCACAACAGTTTTTTTAGATTCGAGAGGAAAAAACCATTCAAATAAACGGTCCCAGATATTTGAATTAATGTCTTTCAAGAGGAGATAATCAACCTCACATGGGAAAATCCTTTTCAAATTTTTAACGTCAATTGGGAGCTGATGTTTCATAATATATACTTATTTCAGCTGCTCTGAACACTCCTGCAAGCTCGGAGTGAAATTTTTATATTCTTCCACAATCATTTTTCCTAATTTACATGATGAGTTTGGTTGAACTGGTCACAAAAGATTTCCAACCTATTTCAATCGTTCTTCTACAAGAATTACTCCCAGACAGGCCAAAAAAAAATTCAACAAATTTTTTAAAATTTTTGCTTACTTCAGAACATCCAATAAAAAACATTCATGTTGTTTTTGAAAAAAAAAATATTTTAAAAAGGTCATTTTGAGGACGTCCTACATATAGGACATCAGACAAATAAGTATCTATTAAAAAATTTTACTTGGAATGATACATCAAGAAATAATTGACATGTAAACACGAATCACACTTTTGACATCTTGTTGTTATAATAATAATAATAATAAAGGTCTTTATTCAATATAGTTTATATATACCAAACAGATCCTCTTACAATATTCAAGAAAGTATTGAAAAGGCGAGATCCAGTACACCGTATTAAGTGTACTGTTCAATCTAACCTTACGATTCATTGATGAAATTAGATTTAAAAAAAAAAACAATCATAAGTACAACATTACAATTAACAATGCAAATATACTATTCATGTATCTACCCAGAAAAAAAATTGAAGAAAATTACCCTGCTCTAAAAAAAAACTAATGAAAATTGGAATTTCACTCCTCCAGAGTTGCCACTTGCTCATTCATAAGTTTGCTGAATATCATAGCTCGTAAACGTTTAATGTTACCAACCGCCCTGATCTCAACAGATAAATTGTTAATGCATAACGTAACGTAGTATGAAAATGATCGTCTGAATAGCTCTGTTGTGAATACAGGCGGGGTAAGTATTCCCTTGAATCGAACATTTAAATTATGATCATAAGATCGGAAGGTTATCTTGTTGTAGAGGTATGGAGGAGTTCGGTTAATAACTATTTTCATGAATAACAAAGAAGCATGAAGAGATCTTCTTCTCTCCATGTTGAGCCAATTAACAATCTTAAGAGTATGACTAATTCTGTCAAACTTTCTAATGCCAAAGATCAGTCGCAGACAAGAGTTCTGAAGCTTCTGTACCCTCTTCACATCAGAATAGTTCAAGCATGGGCCATGAACACAATCGGCATAATACATATGTGACAGAACCAACGACTCACATAGAAGGATTTTTACTTTTTCCCCAACGTATCTCTATTTCTGTAGAGGATTCTCAGCATGCCGTAGGCCTTTTGTAAGCAGGCAGAGATGTGGTCAGTGAAGCGCAAGTCAACAACTAACCAAACCCCAAATCCTTTACTCGGTCACATAGTCGAACAACATCCGATCCAATTCCAATAGAATGATTTTCATTCAAAAATTCCATCCTATCTCTTTTCTTTCCAAAGAGAATGGCTACGGTCTTATCCTTATTGAGCTGCAGACAATGTTTGGAAGATATGTCATTAATAATGTCCAAGTCATAGTTCAGAGCAGAGATTGCCTGAGCTGACTCATTTAAATGAAAGGATATAGAGAGTTGACCATCATCCGCATAGTAATGCATCTGGCAAGATATAACAAACTTTACAAATTGTGATATGTACATGATAAAAAGAATCGACCCTAAAATGGACCCCTGTGGTACTCCCCTGCATATTTTCAAAAAAGATGATATCCTACCATCATAGCAAACCGCTTGGAACCGCTCAGAGAGATAAGATAACAAAAGCAGAACGGAACTGTCACTAAAACCAAGATGTATCAAAATACCCTCGAACAACTTGTGGTTGAGGCAGTCAAAAGCCTTGGAGTAATCCAATAGTGTGAGCACAGTTAATTTACCCTGATCAGTCACCCTTACAATGTCATCAGTAATGTTTAACAGAGCAGTGGTGCAGCTATAATTTTTTCTGAATCCTGATTGCATAGGTGGAATAATTTGCTTACTCATAATTTTTTCGAGGATTTTCGACAGAGTGGGTAAAATACTAATAGGTCGCAAGTTGTTCATGTTTTTCGGATTAGATACCTTAGGTACAGGAATTACAACGGCTTTCTTCCACTGATTTGGGAAGACCGAATTTTGTAAGCAGAAATTCACGATATGGGTGATATGAGGTAAAATATGGGGAACACATAGTTGCAAGGTAAGTAGATTTATGCCATCATGACCAATTGCTCTACTCTTGATGGATCTGATAGATTCCAAGACTTCAACCTCAACAACCCATATGTATGAGAGAGCTAAAATAATACAATAAATGTTGACCTAAGCTGAGGTAGAACGGTATCACATTCTTCGTATGATAGTAAAGAATCATACGATACTATCAACACGTATCATACGATACTATACAGCCAGAAAAAACCTCAAAAAACCTGCCTGTAAACTAACAGGAAAATCTTGACATCAGTGTGACTTCATGTTATGTCGATGGGCTCGGATACACAGATTCTTAAAACGACTCGTAATTCTCAATCTGAACAAAAGCAAAAAAGAAACGATTATTCAGAATAATCGAAAGCATTTTGGAAATGTATCAACATTAAGACGCAAATAATGTTCTAGATTTATGACAGAAATGTCACTTAAGAATTCACAAACTGAATCAAAGTTACGAAACTGAAAACTTGAAACGACCAGGAGTAATGCAGTTATTCCGGTTAGCATAGAAGGATAAAAGATCGTTGTCAGGAGACAGGCAAGGTACTGAATTAAGAAAATACTGATTCACCTGATCAACGTCGCACAAAGTAGAGTCCAGATTCACACTCTTATTCTTAACTAAGCCAAGTCTTCTCAAATATGCCCAAGATGTTTTTAAATTACTGCATTGATTTATGTATTTATTATAATATGCTTTTTTTCTCTCTCTTGATTGCAGCAGTAATAGCATTGCGGAGTTGTTTGTATGCTTTCCAATCAGCAATCACACCTGATGTCTTGAACTTAGACAAAGCTTTGTTTCTAGTCTTGATCATATCCCGTAGAGTATCTGTCAACCAGGGTGAATAATTTTTCAATATCCTTATGGTTCGGAACGGTGCATGCAAATCCAATAGGGTTATTTTATTCGTGGATAGGAAATCAACCTTTTCATCAACTGTCAACTTGTCATAAATGTTATTCCAGGGAATGGACATGAGATCAGATTTAAATTGTTCATAGTTAAGATCTTTGAAGTCCCTTGTAGTTTTCAGAATTGAACCTGTCTTTTGATTTCTAAAATTAAGAATACAGTGAACAAGGTCATGATCACTAACCTGTGGTAGAGGCAGAACGCCAGAATCCCTTACCAACTCAGTATTAGATACGAGTATATAATCAATTAGCGTCGAAGATCTAGAAGTGGTTCTAGTTGCCTCATCAATTATTTGATATAGGCCAACACTTTCCAACACTTGAATTAACCCTTTGATTTCAGGAATAGTTTTATTTAAAAAATTCATATTAAAATCTCCAAGACACACTATATGATCAGCAGAAGTAATCACCTCCGAAATTATCGACTCAAATTTGTCAAGGAAAAGTTTATAGTCATAAGAAGGTGGCCTATATACAACAGAAACTGCGACACTCATAGCCCCAAATCTCAAAATGATCGCCAGCAGCTCTAGCCCATTATCATGTCTGAATACTTTGAAAACTAAATTATTCTTAATATAAATCCCGACCCCGCCACCTCGACTACCTCTGTCTACTCGTATAAATTTAAAACCCTCGATAGCAAGGGAAGCATCTGTAACTCGCTCGCTCAGCCAAGTTTCACTCAAACCGAGAATATGGAAATCATGGGTTATCAAAATATCTCTGATCTCTTCATAATGCAAAATTAATGACCGAACATTCACATGAGCAACCTTCAGCAAACCTTTTCCGTTATTATCAGAACAAGTATGACAACATAATGAATAAATAAAATATAAGAAGAAAAAAAATTCATGCAAAGTGAAATGAAAAATATGAACGTTTCAAAAGTGATACAGCTCAAGTAATATAAAAATAATAAAAAAAAAATAAAAATACAGAAGAGCAGAATTGAATGGAGTAAAGTAAACAATGAAGACTTTATATGATCAAAAAGAGTGAATGAATAAATAAAATATAAGAAGAAAAAAAATTTATGCAAAGTGAAATAAAAAATATGAACGTTTCAAAAGTGATATAGCTCAAGTAATATAAAAATAATAAAAAAATAAAAATACAGGGGAACAGAATTGAATGGAGTAAAGTAAACAATGAAGACTTTATATGATCAAAAAGAATGAAAAAGATAAAAATGAGAAAAAAATTTTCAATCTTTAACAAAAAAAAAACCCTATACCAACCAATTCAGAAGGTGGGCAGATATACTATGAACAAGCAATGAATGAGACATTCAAGAACAGCTCCGTACCACCGAAAATATATGAAATTCTTTAGTTCTTACATGTTACCTATATCATTCTCAGACGAAATTTTTCTCACTTGATTGTTTACCATAACAAATATGTTGCTACTTGATGTTCAACAAGGAGAAGACCCAAATTTAGTACGCACTTTCTTATATAAACTTAATTTACTTGAAACTAATCTTTCACTGATCACCAAACCCGAACCCTTCAGATGACGTTTGTTGTTGTAAACAATATGACGTTTCCATCGGTGAACAAAATGAACCGTGATAGGAAGGGAATTCCCACGTTGATTACTTTTTCTTCCTGAGCGATAACAGACATGTAGGTCATCTGTTGATAACTTGTAGGTGGAGTTTTTGAGTATTTGACTGTTTACAATTTCACACACTTTCTCATTTAAGTTTTCACCCTCACACTCCTTAACCCCGTGAAAAAGCAGATGACTGTTGAATCTTTCCTGCCTTTCCTTATCCATTTGAGATTCTATTGTCTCAATGTGGTTTTTTAGAGAGTTTAACTTCTCTCTAATTTAATTTTCGAAACCACTTATCTTATCCATCACTTCAATCATACAATCAGGGGTAGAATCAGACGAAGCTGGTCTTGAATCCTTCATCATGTTGGTAACCTCACGTCTCAGCTCACTAAGTCCCGATTGTAAAGTTTCTTCCATTTTGTCGACACGGGCATTCAGCTCATCATGATCACCCCTTTGCAATCTTTTTCCTCCACTTGGCATTTTAAACCCCAGTAGAAGTCAACACAGATGATTAAAAACTATACTTAGGTTTAGTAGGTAATGGTTACAGCGAAAACTGAATATAAACTATTCGTGTGTACGGAGCAATCCCAGATGAGCTACATACACATCGAAGGCTGAACAATGAATTATCTTCAGATAATATTCGGCGGACCTTATTTGCTTATTTTGTGAAATCACCATATGGTCCAGCCTATCATATATCAGTTCTAAATGTGGATTTTTTGACTCATGACCCTTTTGATACGCCAGTTTTCTTTCATTTCGAATCATTGGCGACAGTTCTTCTGAACAATTCTTCTGAATAATAATTGATCCATTGAACCCCCATTATGTTTGTGGATCTGCCAAGAACTCTGTACTGCCATGTCAATGCAATGAGAAATTAGTGGAAGGTACCATTTCTTCTCACATATAGAGTTAAAAATTCTCTTTTTCATTTTGAGTTTTCACAGCTAGTTCCTTCTTCAGTCTGAACATCGGAACTTTATTTTCCGACCCTCCTTTTTCTTCATCGAAATTGAATTTCGTAGTAACCTCTACTTGACTTTACATTTGTGAGGCTGACAAATTGGTTATATTGACGGTTTTTTCGTCCCCAGATTCTTCATAGGTCAAATTGTCGGAACCATTATTGAGAGGATATCAAGTTATTGTTTTTGCATTCAACTCTTCATCCTCAATCATCGCGAGAGATACAAGTAAGGAAAACCCCTGCGAAAAAATTTTCTTTCTAAGTTTTTCAATTTATATTTTAACGACTGAAAAACACCAGAAAAAGATCCGAGCATGAGCTTCATGAATATTATGCGACGCAAAATGTGTACAAGTTTTAATATTATGTACCACATATAGGACACCAGTTTTCGTTCGTTATCAAAACAATTAAAAAACCTTATTCGATCAATTTCCACTGTAAATCAGTCGCATATGCTATAAACTATGCAATCTCACTCAATAAACATAACTCACTTACTGAAAAGAACTCAAAAAACAACTTAGCTCACAAACCTGATGCCGCATTCAGCTATCTTTAGGAAACCTTGCTTTTCAGCTTCTTTTATAGCGAGAATGATGACAAGATATTCACCAGATTGTAATCGACGAAGCCTATGTCTACACTACCCAAGAAAGCTATTTCTTTCGTTTATGTCGCTGGTCGTAGCCAACAAATGACGATTTTGTGGTGTACTTCATATAGGACATTAGGCATATCTGGGTTAAAATCTCGAAATTATTTTCCCATTTAAAGTTTATGGAGTGTTTGATCTCGATTATCTTCTCTTGAGACCAATAAAATTATGTACCTGAGACGATTATCTCTTCTAGGATCCGAAAAACTTGTTATGTAGCTATTTCCTTCTCTTGAACATATAAAAAAAAACACCTAATTGTGGAAAATTTGATTTTTCTCATTAATTTCTCAAAAGAATGATCACTCAGGATTCAAGGAATATCATGCGAGTATAAGCACTCTAGGGATCTCTTATCAAAAGTTTCAAGCCATGGAAACATTGAGAACCACCCTTTATATTATCGATGCTACTACTGGGTTAATCAGGGGTTAAAAAACTGTTTTGAGGAAAATAAGGCGTAGCCTAAGAATGACATAAAATATCCGCCGGAGTCCTTAATCGATAACTGATTTATCTGTTCAGACAAAATAGTTATTTACGATACAAGTGCAGTAGGCATTGATATTCTTACACGAGTTTAAAATTCAAAAACGAGTCACGAAGTGGCGAGTTTTAAAATGAACGAGTGTTAGAATGAGCCTTCTGTACGAGTATCATACATTATTTTTTCTAATTCGCTGAATTTTCATCAAAATTAACAAAATATTGCCGTGAATATCGTTTAGTGATTTTTGCATCGAAAAATATTGATTGGCAGAACTGTTTTCTCTCTCATAAATTTGACAAATCTTGAATAAATCTGTGACAGGAGGCCAACATGTCATCAATAAATATTACTGAAAACAATGCTTAAATGAAATATTCCAACATTGTTTTGTTCTACCAGATGTGGCAGAATGAACGGATTTGACACATATTTAGAGAAAACCTATTCCGAAATTTTTTGAGATATCCCTTTAACAAACCGATTAATAGCGAAATGATGGAAATACTAATTTTTCAGAAGTGGTCATAACTCGATATTATTATAAAAAACATTTTATTGCAACCAAAAGACAACCGGAGTCCTGAAATCCTAAAATTTTTTTTCAACATTCATAGTTCTTTCTCGACAAACTCAAAGAACACGGTGATAATCCAATTCGAGACACCCTATACATCTTTTCCGACCCGTCAATATGATTAGCTGAAACGGTACAATTTTATTATTATCATTTTATTTATTATTATTACTATTACATATTATTTTTATTCCGATTGCAATGACAACCTCACATTCCACGGTACTTAAAAAAAATGCTTATGGCTACTCGAAATATCTTATTACTTTCACAAGTGCTTAGTAATCGCGAGCCTTTTGTGGAAATTGATGCTTAGTGCTCGCGACTCGGGAGCCCTTATTTCCAAATGCTTAGTGCTCGGAGCACCAATATTCAATGCTCGGCTCAACCATAACCTCCTTCAATTAACAAGCCGCGAACCGCTGAGATGTGGCAACGCAGCGGAAGGCCGAGAAGTTTCTGACGCCATTTGTGGACGCCTTGTTGTTTGTTGTGTTTGTGAATTAATGGTGACCGTTAGAACTGATTTTACCAATACAGTATTGAATTTCGGGCATGAGTCCTGGTTAGTCATTAAACAAAACCAGTTCACGAAATGTGGAAATACATTTTCTATTGCAAAAGTGGAAAAATCGACATTGAAACCCACATAAAAACAGTTGAACACAAACGAGCAGTGTCAGCAGCAAGTTCGAATATTTCAAGAAATAAGAATTTGGAGAATTGATGGCATTTGTCCTGGTTCCAGGTTGAAAAGAAATGGTCACATTATTTGTGAAGTGAATTGTGCCCAAAAGAAAAATTCTGTGTGTGTGAATGAAGTGAAATTTCATCTTTCATCTGGTGTCCTGTGAAAGAAACTTCTCCTATTTCGAATCATGCCAAATAAATGTTGTGTACCCGGCTGCAAGAGCAATTACAAGACTTCAGGAAACAATTATGTTAGTGTCGTTTCGTTTCCAAAAATGAAGAACTGTATCAATATCGTGGATTAAGCAATTCCAAGAGAAAATTACGTTTCCGATAAATTCAGTTTGGTTTCCGAAATTCATTTCCATGAAAACGATATCTTGAAATTTTTATAAAGTTTTATTAGCTGATGGAACCAATGAAACGTCAACAACTCAAGGAAAAAGCAGTTCCTTTATTTTTTCCAAATTTACCGTTTCATATATCTAAAAAAAAATCTCAAACAGAGAACTAATCCCCAGTTTAGAAAAGATGACTGAAAAGACGATTGACTGAAACAATAATGATATAAATGTTTTTTTCAATTCGGATTTGATTAAAGATTATGATGACCTAAAAAATAACTCGACAACAAAATCTACTTTTTTATTACATTTTGGAGAGACTATAACAGTAAATGTTTTAATAACAAGTGAGACCCTTCAGGTAAAAATTTTCATTAAAGATTCTGAATTATCATCTAAAGATTTGAAATGGATCCTACCTTATATCTCAAGATTTCAAGGTGGTTCCAACTTACAAATGAACTTTCTCGGTATAAATAAAAATTATGTAGATGAACGAGGTTTGGAAGGTCCGGATGCTGAATTGTATAAATTGAACAAATCTTTATATTTATTAGAAACATTTTTGTAAGGGGAAGCGAATGAAAATTTTGAAAAACTCTGACATTTCAGATGGTGGCGGATGAAATGTGACAAATAAGTAAAAAACCGAAATATTCATCATGTAGCATAGTTTTGACATTTATTCTATATTCTCAATCTCCCCTAATTATTTATGTTTATTTCTTCAGCTATAGTTATTAAGTTCAGAGATTTTATTTAAGTTCTGTTATTAAATTTTGTACATGAAGTTATTAAAATGATTTGGATCTCAAGTTTTTCTCAGATTTAGCTATTATGTTGATTACATTGATTCAAATACAAAATTTTGTGGCATGAGATGACCCTACACCTTCTCTTTGGTTCTTGCTGGACAACAAATTGGATATGAAATGTGCTGTATTGTCAAAATACATTGATAATCATTAAGTTCTTGTGCTTCTATACAGATCAAATAATTTCGTTCAATTGATATCCACCGGTTATAATAAAAATGATGAATCAAACCAATTCATTGGTCAAGTAGGATTTAGTATTGTTGTTTCTAGGTATTTGATTGAATTTAAAATATTCCATATCGACTATTCGACAATTAATTGAAATATATTTGAAAATCGCGCTCCTATTATAACGAATTTACTGCGGCCGTCCGAAGTCCCAGTCGGCCTTCCGGATCCTTCATTTGCGGCGTTGCCACATTTTGTTCACGGCTATGTGTTTAAGATGGCTGTGGCTCAACTATGGTTACGGGTTACGGCTTGATTGAGCCTTCCGGGAACTGCGACGACATCTTTTGTCCAAAATTCACAGGAGTCGCCGTCCTACTGAGACATCAAGAGGATGATGTAACTTGAAGTCAAGTTTCATGTCTTGTGATTCTGTAGTAACTGAAAGTTCGATCGCTCTGGCTATTAATTCGAAAAAGCGTGTAAAAGAAAAAACTTAAAGGGGGTTGTTTTTCGCCTGCATCCATCAAAAAACAATCACGAAATCCGGTTGGACGTAGAACCAGAATCTGTTAAAATTAATAATAAGAAAAAGTTTCATTGGAAATAAATTTTAGGGGTTGCGTTTTCTACCATGGGGTAAACCAAATAAATTACTGGCTAAGTATCTTTTTGGTAGTAGAAAACGTCAGGTTAATTTCAATATCGTAATTTTTTTGGTGCTCGAGAAATAAATTGTTATATTAATTTTATGTACCCCCTTTAAGGGGCTGTATCTTGACAATGAAAGTTCTTTATATGACCCTATCTTTTTTCGATGAGGAATCACCTTTACACTTATTTAGTCACACCCTGTATATTCCCTTCAGTAACAGTAAATCGTATTTCCATGAATGTTTTGAAAAAGTGACTGGAAATTGAGGATAGGGGACATTAAAAATTAAAATGTATCAACGTCTCTGTGTGTTGACAAATGACAAATTTCAATAGAAAAATTTGAAATCAACGATTCTGTAAATTCTAAGAGTTCGTCTGATGAAAAAGTATGATTCAGAATCCGAAAAGTTACGAGAGTTAATTCAGTGTTATCGGTTTATTGTTAGGAAACAGTCGACTTGTTTATTCACACATTAATCACAGCGATTAATGATCGAGATATTGTAACTTTTATGAAAAATTCGATTCTTCAGATCTTTATCCTGTTCCATTAGCAATGAATATCTGAAGAAGAATCTTTAGAACTTTACTGCATTCTCACAATTATTATGGTCAATTATTCACCTAAATACCGAAATTTTTGTATATATTCGATATAAACAGTCAACAAAATGATCTATTTATTGATCTTCGATATCAGCATCACCCTCCGAAATCAACGTCCAAATATACTTATTATGAATCTTAATTGCTCAAATGATGTAAACAAATAATTGACCTGACATGTCGTCAATATTGGATAAGCAAGCACCAACGATTGAACGTTACGCAACTATTCAAATTTACCTAGGTTTAATATTAATAGCTTTATGATAGTCTATCAGCACAGATTATGGAATAATAAAATTAATCAATTGGCCATTGTGCTCATAAGCATCGCCCATGGCTGAAAAAAAGTCAAAACGACAACAAAGATATTAGTGAATCAATACGAACCCAATTCAAGAAATCAATCTTAATTGTAATAGGCGCAAAAATTTGGTAAGGTGTCCATCGAATTTAGAACTATGTTATCGTTTATCATTTTGAAAAATTATATCAAATCTAGTAAAAATGTATATGAACTTAGAACTTACCTTGTGTAGTTTTCATGCAATGAACTCCGAATTTTCCCAATTTCGCCCTAATTACTCTGTCTGTACCAGAGAGGTATATGTACCTATTTCCTGCTAAGGTGACGCCACCTGATGTGAGGATGTCTTGATTGTCGAAACCTTGAACTATTCTCTGCAATTCTTCTTTAGATACCTGTAATAGGAGAGATTTCGTTACTCCTCACAACATAAGCAATAGAAAGAAAAAGTAACAATGGTCGCATTCAGCAGCCGAAGAGCAAAGCGCTACCGCTAATTATCGGTAGCGGTCGCGGTCAGGAACGTGTTGAACGTTCGCTGTCAACTCCTTTTCATTTTCTTTCATTGTTTTGTTTGCAGAGAAAAGAAAATCATTCTCATCCCCAAGCACAAACCGATTTTTTCTAGGTGGCTCGGTGCTATATCATCGATTCTTTTTCATTCATTGGTTATTGTTGTTTTTGGAGTATCCCCCATCGAGAATGTTTGATTTTTAACCTCTTCTATGCAATGATTCATAAATTTCTAGTTTCATTCGATTGAAATCATATAGGGCCGCATTAATGAACGTGTCAACAGAGAATTGAAATTCAACCTCAGCTTGAAGGCTAGTTAACGCTAATTTCACACACACCCGTTTTTGGTCTGCGGGTCGTCCAAAACGTTGATTGGTGCCTTTAAGCGGTCGGCGTGAATGCAAGGTCGCACTTACCGATCAGCGTGCAATTTGGACGACCGGCGCCAAACCGGCCGACCAAAAGCCGGTGTGTGTGAATTTAGCCGGTTTTGTGCCGGTCGTCTAAATTGCACGCTGATTGGTGAATGCGACCTTGCATTCAAGCCGACCGCTTAGTCCCAATACACACACACCGGTTTCATGCCGGTGGTCCAAATCGAACGCTAATTGGTGCCGGCGTGAATGCAAGGTCCCATTCACCAATCAGCGTGCGATTTGGATGCCCGGCACGAAACCGGCCGACCAGAAACCGGTGTGTGTCACTTTAGAGAAAACTGGCCTTCAAGCTGAGGTTGAATTTCAATTCTCGGTTGACTCGTTCAAAAAACCGGCCCTATATTAGTTCAATCGAATGGAAACTATAAATTCATTAATCATCGAATGAAAAAGGTTAAAAATTTAATATACTTAATGAGGGATATTCCAACCAGCACAACTTTCTTTCTTGTTGTCAATTTCATCTGAAGCGTCATCAATTATCGGTGCTTCCAGATCGTCCTCTGGGGATGACTCTATTTTTGGAAATCTTTCTATTTTTCTTTTTAGTAATTTTTGATTGCATGGATAAGTGAACCATCTCTCCTCGAGGTGTAGATCGTTATCGGAAATATTCGTTATTTTGAGGTGATACCATGAAACTATAATAATTTTACTGCCTGCACTCAAATGAGTGCACCAGCACTTCAAATAAATTGAGGAAAAATGTTTGGCTTGGCCAGATAACAGATTGAACAATATTCGAATTGTATATCAATAAGTGAACATACAAGATACAGTAGTTTGCTCAACATGAAGAAAAGTACGTCAGGGCGTCTCCACTCATCGATTACGCCCGTCTAACCTTCTGCACCATCCATCCTCCAATTACCTATGATATATGGTAGTACATTATATTATTTTGTATAACAAAGTACTCATTATGTCAAGAATATTTTATTACAGCGTTAATTTTGGAAAAAAAATCGAAAAAATGCCGTCCTGTACAATGAGCTTTTTGGACTTGGAATAGTTCTGCATTGAGGAGACGTTTTATAAAAATCAGAAAAAATTACAACCACATACATTCTGTGGACTTCTTATTGCTCCTCTGAAATTAATGAAAATTACTGGATGTGTTTGTATTAGTGTTAAAAACACCTTTGAGGTGATTTATATTCATCAGATTGAAATCAGGTTCCAAGGACTTCGAAGATTTCACATGTTATGATGCATTTTCTGATGTGATGATACACTTGTATCATAGAAGGTACCATAAGTAAGATATTTGATAAAAAGGAATCCACAAAAATAATGAAGATCAAAGCCAGCTGGGTTAGCCAAGCGAATTTAGCATTTAGAATGACCTAAATAATAGCGGCCGTCAGCTTTAGCGTTTCAGCGGACTCGTGGCTGCTTTCACTCCGTTATATTATCCGATTCGACATAATAATGGATCACACTAGAAAGATTGGAAACAGAGCGACTACAATTATGCAAGCGCCATCCGGTCTTTCGAATTTCAACTAGAATTCAAAAATATGCTTAAGAAATTTGATTGCTTGTTTGAATTTGATTAAGATGTTTTCCGGAACGTGTTGCTTGGTAAAGAACTGATACAATTTATGAACGGATTAAAATAAATAATAATATGTAATAGTGTATTTTTCTATTTTCAGATTTCGAGATTTGGGTCCGTTACAAGAGTCAACATTCCTCGGGATGTCATTGCGATGGAATTTGAATATCGGGAACCTTGAAGAAGCACCATTATATAATATAAAACGTAGTATCAGTTTTCAAACAATGCTGGAATTGAATTGGTTGAGGCTTTCGCGGCCATCGTTCAATGTGACATGTTCTTTCGAGCATTTAGGCCGTCGTCGTAGATTAGTTCTCGACGTTTCGCCAGTTCGAGTGTCTGGCATCTTCAGGAGTTATATTTCAGGAGATGTTCTCACTGGACTGAACTGCCTGAGTGTGACGGGGACGCAGATTGTACTTCCTTATATAACTTCGGTCGGGGGGCGTGGCTGCGCTTGACCGGCCTCGTCCCGATAACGAACGCGCGCCGGTGTCCGACCGGTTCACAACCGGTTCCCGATCTTCATTCACTTCATGAACCCGGTTATTATTATAGGGAAGTGGTTTTGTGTTTTTGAGTACTGGCACCCATGTTCTATTGATTTTCAAAGATTCCTCCGATTTATTGAAATTCGTTGGGTGTTTATGAATTTCGATTGCTTCCCTGTAGAGCCTGGGGTAGTATGCGGTAGTGGTGCACAACACTTGGGTTTTGTCGAATTCTATTGCATGATTCGTGTTGTTCAGTGTGTGCTCTGCGACGGCGGATTTCTCTGAATGACCCAGTCTACAATTGGCCTTGTGTTCCTTGATCCTCGTATTGATGGATCGCTTCGTTGTACCGATGTATACACTTCCACAGCTGCACGGAATTCGGATCAAGGAACACAAGGAATTGTAGACTGGGTCATTCAGAGAAATCCGCCGTCGCAGAGCACACACTGAACAACACGAATCATGCAATAGAATTCGACAAAACCCAAGTGTTGTGCACCACTACCGCATACTACCCCAGGCTCTACAGGGAAGCAATCGAAATTCATAAACACCCAACGAATTTCAATAAATCAGAGGAATCTTTGAAAATCAATAGAACATGGGTGCCAGTACTCAAAAACACAAAACCACTTCCCTATAATAATAACCGGGTTCATGAAGTGAATGAAGATCGGGAACCGGTTGTGAACCGGTCGGACACCGGCGCGCGTTCGTTATCGGGACGAGACCGGTCAAGCGCAGCCACGCCCCCGACCGAGGTTATATAAGGAAGTACAATCTGCGTCCCCGTCACACTCAGGCAGTTCAGTCCAGTGAGAACATCTCCTGAAATATAACTCCTGAAGATGCCAGACAGTCGAACTGGCGAAACGTCGAGAACTAATCTACGACGACGGCCTAAATGCTCGAAAGAACATGTCACAATGCTGGAATTATTCGCATTATAAATTCTCTAATTTGTGAAATGCCAAAGGGGATTCAGCAGTGCAGTGAAGAATAGGCCCTTTTTAAAATACATAATATCCATCCAAAAGGATAAGAAAAAACGTATATTGTGCTGTCTTCGTCCTGCTGAGA
The DNA here is from genome assembly GCA_038502775.1 of Hippodamia convergens. NCBI lineage: Eukaryota > Metazoa > Arthropoda > Insecta > Coleoptera > Coccinellidae > Hippodamia > Hippodamia convergens. Next base: position 20,496,829 of record CM076610.1, read on the forward strand.
ATAGTTTTCAAGTTCTCTTGTTACGAAAGTGTTGAAAATCATTTTAAAACAATTCATAATACACCTAGATAATTGTTCTTTATTGCCTAGCAAATGGCCATCGACCTTGAGTCCTTCAGCCTTCATAATATATTTGTCAAAATACTTATCATTTTAGAAGTAGCGAAGAGTTTGAGACTTGACGAGGACACGAAAACAGAAAAGTGGATAATGCTTCCATTAGGATTTGTAATGCAACGAAAGAATATCAAGTTGTATAATACCATTACAATTAAAGTAATAATAGAGGACAAAACGTATTGCAAAGCCCATAAGGATTTTTCAATTCTCAATTATCCAGATACGAAAAGCTATGTGAAACATTCAAGAGAGGTTGATGACAGTATTCATATTAGAGGAGTGACATTTGTATGATTGTTATCATTCTATACTCTATACTCAAAATGTATTTGAATATTTCAGCAGTATTATTTTATATAATACTAATACACATTGACCACATGTATACAAATACTGCATTCAGCTTCAGGTGGAGGGGGGTTGAGAAACTGGTAGTTCTAAAAATAAAATCATAAATAAATTAAAGTTCTGTTCAAATCTCGGTTCAAATAATGTGTTGAAATTGACACCTTGTAAAACATACCTTCAATATAATGAATTTGAAAATGTTGTGCTTTCCCACAATCAATTTTCGAATTGAACCCCATTATATATCAAATATGTCTGTATTTCAGTCAGTTAAATTGTCTCATTGAAGAAATTCGAAATATTGTTGTGTTTAATTTTTATCTATTACAGCTTCTCAACAAACTTGTCAAGTTTGGGAAAAATAATAATACAATATTCTAAGTTATTTTTTGGTAACTAGAAATCAAGTCGCGACTGGAACTTCAAGACCTGCTCGATGACAATAATTCTTGAACGGGGTATAGGTATAGATGCATGCAAGAGGCAGTGTTGCCAGATGAATGAAACGAGATTGTGGCACCAAAATTATCAGATTTGCCGGAAAATTATGTCACGTCACACAGTACGGCACAACATGGCCGATGAGAAAAAGGCCACCTATCTTATGTTTTATATTTGCAAAATACTTGCAGTATCGTGATGAGCTGAAAAATTGGGTTATAGGTAGTTGACGAGCATAATAAGAAGTGTGTCCTTAAATATTATCCATTCATAATGTAGTTTTGTTCATAAAGATCGTTGATGTTAAAACTGGTGTCTCTTCCCTTATCAAATAATGAAAGTGGTATTGTACTGTAATAATTATAGTGCCTTTTGAAAAAAAAATTGAATCGATTTATTGAAATTGTTTATTATATGCAGACTTGATGACAATATAGTAAGAAATTTTTATTAGAAAAATTTATTTATGGTTCATTTCATTGAGAGAAAAAAAGCTTGGGAAATATTAAAAAACTCATTCAAAATCAAAACTGAAATACTGAAGGGTAAAATGAAATCATTTGAAAATATTTCACATCATGAACATAACAAAACAGTTCAGCTTATCATAAAAAAACATTCAGAATAAGAACTCTCAAGAAACCGATAATGTAACATGTAACCTTATTCATGAAACTCCCAAAATTATGTTACAATTATCGATTATGTCACACTACATAATTGAACTCATAATTATGTTACAATCTGATGATTATGTTACACCTGGCAGCACTGACAGGAGGAGATTGATACTTTATGAAGTGGTGGGGACTTGCAATGACATTTATATTTCATTGGATGTCAAAGATCTATTATTCATGGACGTCTTTCTAGAGAGAGACTCTGGACATGCGAATAAGATGGAGTAATTCAAAGCACAGTCACCCGCCCTTCTATTTTGTTTGGAACATATGATTTTGACAATGCCTTAACTTAGTCTTTCTCTGTTCGTTTCATGGGATCTGCATAAGTCTTTCCTGCTCTTATGTATGTTGCCTCGGATTTCTTTAGAAAAGTCACGTGACAATAAGTCCATGTGTATTAAGTCAATGTTGGATGTTAAATTAAAATACACACCGCATGGTGCAAACCCAATAGCCTTATGATGATGGAAATGTCCGCAAATTGAATACTGGAGCATTTTCGATAATAGCGTCCGTCCATACGATTTCATAAAAGGGTTTATCTGATAACGATGCAATGTTTGTAAGGCAATGAAAAAACTATGTTTTCGAATGTCGTTACAAACGATATCTATTGATTAGGATTATACAGGGTGAATTCATTGGGACATAGGCTAAGGGCAGATTGTTTGGACCAAAATATGGCGATAGGGCCAAATATACCACAATAAAATATTGCTGTGGAAAAAGATAGGGGGCGTAAAAGTTTCATTTTTTTTTCTTTTTTTGCTAATAATTTCACTGCTAATAATTTTCACGGCTAAATGTATAAGAGAACAGAATAATATTTTCTTCGAAGTTCGAAAGTTCTTTATTAAAAGAAAAAGGCATAGAAGTCGGAGGAGGCCACGTAGAACATTCTAATTAAGTTTATTCTTTCAATGTTACATTGTTTTTAATCATGCTTTATCGTCGAAATAAATAAATAAAATAGATAAATCGTTACTTCAAGTCCCCTTCCGATGCTCTGAACTGTTAATTATGTTTTTCCTAAAAACGGTTGAGAACATATACGGAAAATTATTAGCAAAAAACGATAAAAAAATTCAACTTTAACGCCCTCTATCTTTTCCACAGCAATATTTTATTGAGGTATATTCGGACCTATCGCCATATTTTGGTTCAAAAAATCTGGCCTTAGCCCAAATCCCAATAGTTATGAATCACCCTGTAGCTAGCGCGAAACATTCTCCCGAATCAATATCAAAATTCTAAAATTTCTGACCGTTCAATGCAGACTCACTATACTACCGAGATCTTCCAAAATGTAAAAAATAACACTTCCAATATGAAGTTTGGGAATATTAATAAATGAATTACCGAGAATAGGAAAAGACGATCAAATCAGGAATGTATTAATTGAATGCGTGTTCAGAAGAGAGAACAATTACTACTCTCAATTAACCGAAAAAAATGCTAATAAAACTGTGATTGGCATGTTCGCTTTCGTTGTAATAACAGTAATAGGTAGGTAACGTGTAGGTATAAACGCAAATTAACAGATGTGAACTGATTATTGCTCTTTCTTGAGCTATTACTAAAATTTCGAAAAGCTTGCCTCCTAGGTATATGTTTTTTCATTTTTTCGGTACTGAATTCCTTTTATAGTATAATTTCGGAACTTCCTCTTTGTCGTTATAATTAATCCCACACAACGCATTTAATAGGTGGTTTTGAAGTTGAGTGGTTTGTTCGCTGCTTCTGTTATAGCTGCTTGGTGGAGATCTGTTAAATGTGTAATAAGGTCGAGTAGAAAACTCCACTTTCTAAAGTTTTCTCTGCCATCGATGAATTTGGTGAATAATGGTGGACAAGCCAATTGAGGGACACAAAACAAAGCAATTACAATTTAATATTATAACCCGTAATTTTTCAAAAACGGGGAAATCCGTAGGTTAAGAAGGAGAGCTCTGAAAATTGAAATGAAATTATAAGCTAATACGTGTTTCATTCAGTGTCTCTGATTGGCAAATATCATGAATATATATCATAATATCGGATATATCCGTATTATATCAAAAATTTTGTTCTTTAGCTAAACTGCGCTCATTAAACATACATATGTATTGAAAGACCATTATTCATAGAATTCAAGTAACGAAACAGTACAGAATATTCTAAATAAAAATGTAAATAAGATAACAAGAAAGAAGAAACGAGCAGAATCTGAAATAAAAATAATAACTTCAATGAAATAATGATATTTTAGCACAAAATGTATCTTCTTCAACTTCATCATGCAGTGACTGAAGTGAATCCTTGTTGACGTCAATTTTCAAATTATCAGGAATTTATTCGTAAAATAAGTAAATGATATCATGATATATATCAAGTCAATAAATATCAGATATATATCAAGATATATACATGATATGATACCAACCCTGCTGAGAACAGACGAATAAAATGAACTCAAATAAAAAAATGTTCAAATGTATTTGGTACTTGCCCCCGATATGAACGAGTGATTCAGTTACGTGGTCATCTTCCATCAGTAAATAATCGACAGTCTTTGAGTGCGGCTCTATTATTTATCGAAAATATCTGCATGGATCCTGAATAAAATGCAGTTGGTACATCAGACATTCGTCCTTAGCATAAGATTGGGAAATATTAAATTCTCCATCATAATCCTCACTTATAAACGTGAATTCAGTTGAACTTGAAATCCAGTCAGCCTATTTTTCGTTTGTGCAGTTCTGATGATACGAAACGCAGGCAATAAAGATTACAAGAAACCTTGTTATTTGCGAAGATGAAGGCTACGGAAAGCTCACTGACCGCCAGAGACAGACTGGGTCTACTGGGAGAGAAGTGGGAGAGAAAATAGGAAGGGTCGGATCAATAAGGTGGTGAATATACCCCCAATGGATTTATGAATGACATCTCCCACCAGTCCCACCCTCAGACTTTCTCGATGAATAGTTATCTTTATTTTTGAAAACATAGGATATTATGTCCTCTGAATGCACTTCAATTTGAAAAGACGATGATGTGAATCTGCAATTGACCTACAGAAAAGATTTAAAATTCAAAGTACACACTATCAAAGTATCATTCAGAAGTTACAAATTGGTCTCATATCATAAACGGATGATTAGGTATTTGAAGAATGCCTTTAATTTCAAAACTAAATCATTCATGATAATTTATAGTTGAGGTAAAAGCTAACAGAAAGATTTTGGTCTACCAAAATATCTCTGAAAGAAATTTTGAAAGTGATGACTAATATGTACTCTAATGAATTATGTACGATTTGAATAAATATGTGTATATATATATATATATATATATATATATATATATATATTTCAGATCGCCCATTTATAGATTTTTTATAAAATATATATTTATCTCCAACACGTCGTCGTCGAACTATAGAGGCGGCCATCTTGAATATGCCGGTTCTGGAGAAACTTCACATCAACCTGCATTTTGACGAAGAGAAGTATTTTAAATGATAATACCTAGGTATGCAAGATTATCAATTTTCCACATTCTCGTATTAATGCATCGAGTCTGAGAAACTATGAGAATTCTCAAATTCATAACTAGAAAGCCCTGGGGGAATCTTTGTTCAAAAATTTCGTGAGTCTTTGCAATTTCTATCCCATGCTGTTTTTCGAAGGAACAAAAGCAATCGAAAATAATTAGTAATTTTTTTGTACTAGCTCGATGAAAACTTACATCAAATCCTTCAGACCTGGCCCAAACGTTCCCGTCGTGTCCTGCAATAGCAGCTTTTGATACACAACGAGAGGCAAGGAGTTGTTTGTCTACATAATCCTGCCAGCTCATATTGATTTACAGTTAATTTACACCTCACACACGAGAATACCACTAAAATTCAGATGGAAATGACAACCAACCGCACAGCGAACTGAAACGGAGTAATGGAACAGTAGACAAGCTGTAAGCAAGTTTGCATGCAGAGCAGAAATCAACGGAAACGAAGCATCACAAGTACGACTGCGCATTTGCGTTGACAACCTATTAAAAGAAAATCCCCATTTTCTGAGGGGAATTATTGAAGATTTCATTGATCTATTAAATCATGGGATTATAACAAAGTTAAATTGTTAAACAAAACCATCACTACTAATGCAACAATCCAAACCAAATTAATAGAATATTCCACGGTATAAAACTATGTATGATTTTTCTACGGTTGGACACACTGAATGAGGAAAATTTTTTCGGTCTCCATCGGAGTTTTCTGATTTACACATGTTTTAAATGAAGAAAACTTATCTATTGTGTCCAAAAGTATATTCTATTTCATTACAATTTATTCTGTTCATCTCTCGTTACATAGTTTTTTTTCTATGACCACTCAGTCATTTCTTGCCAAATTCAAAAAATTAATATCATTATTTTTGTATTTATATGCAGAAAATAAAATGGCAATTCACTGGATCAACAATGAATGGACTGAGGAACAGGAAAACATCTCAAGGTGATAGAATAAAAACCACTTTGTCTTATTAAAATGGAATTTGATCTTTATTTCCACAATCTTTGATGACCAGCTGACACGTTCGTTGTCTGCAACAAAAATTTCAGAATGAATTTTAGAGGTCTAGAAAGCTGTCTCTGAAGTCTCGAAATTTAACAGAAACTTGATGAATTAAAATGAGTGACTGCCAAAACACATCAATCACAAGTTTTTGTTCAAACTTGGAGAAAGGGTGATAATGGTTCTTGGAGAGGTGTCAGAGTGTCAAATCAAAGAAAAAGCTGAGGTTATCAAGTTTTATTAATATCCATTTTATAATAATACAAAAACATCAATGATAAAAGGCGGTTTCCAGAAGAATTCAACGCCCGTCTACATCGTTTGAAAATATAATAACCTTTCCAGAATCCAATGACAACCCTACAGAGACAGCAATTCTGTCGCAAGGAAATTATAATAAGAGGAGGACTAAAACAAATTGCCAGACAAGCTGGCTTTTCTTGAGTCCCCATACACTGACAGTATTCAGTTATAAATATATACTAATAATGAAAACTAAAACTAAGTGACAATCTACCGATTAGGTTAACTCAAATGCTATATAAAATATATATATATATATCGACACTGAAAAGTTTATTTGAGGGCTATGTAACGCAGGACACGGCGATAGCCTAAAGAGACAGAATGGCGCACAATATTCGCATAAGGTCGCAGTCAGGGCACGATCAGGCAGCTAATACTCACACCATAGGAAACTCTAGGCAACGTCGGACACAGCAATACAACACGTCTCGATTAAATAAGGTCGGCCACATTCATTGGCATCTCATCGATTTTTGTGTTATAATGTTGTTCAATATCGTTCAGTGTACGTTTGTCCTCCTCAGTTATGAAATTGATAGCCACGCCCTTACGACCAAACCGTCCACCTCGACCAATCCTGTGAAACAAATTTTGGATAAATAAAACCCACCATAAATTCATGAAACATAATATTTTCAAATTAAAATTAACTATAAAACGCAGGATGTACTTGGACATGTCATATTTCAAAAGAGTAATGTGAATTATAAAGCCTGTGTATCATTTCTCATTTTTGTTGATAATCCTTCTAATACTGTACTGAAATATGGGCTACAATATTTTTCATGTTGAGAAAATATTGCGAAAAAATCAGTATATTTTGATTTATGCCCAATTGAAAACAGGGACATGCATCAATATCAACATGTTCTGTCAAGCATTGGGCAAAATGATATCACAAATTTCCTAAAGACCATAAGGTCGTAGAGGACTGTAACCTTTTTTAAACTTTCCCATAGAATTTAATCTGAAAGATAGAATTTTTATATGCATTCAAATTATTAAAGATTGTACAAATGCCGCGGCGTCATTTTTTATATAATCTCAACTACCCTGAAGAAAATCTTGTAATTAAACATGGATTGCAATTTCAGTTTTTGAGAGCAGTTTCCATACATTTCCTTGAATGATTCATGAAGTGTGAAATAAAGAATAGCAAATCAAAACAAATTCCCTTGAAAAGAAACTTCCCATGTAAAAATCCTTCAAATGATTCTACTTGATTTATGCTCAGCTGAGAACAGAGGTATTGGGATTTTTTTATACTTATAATGGTTGGAAATGAACCTCAAAAAAATAATGAACTTTCGAAGAAAGCTATGTAAAATTTTTGTATTGGGAAATTTTCCTTTGTATTCTGTTTGGGTAATACTAGAAGAGCTACTGGAAAAGCTAACCAGTGACCATTGCAGAAATCATATTTATTCTGGGCCTTGTTTTGACTCTATTAGTGCATTAAGGCAAGAACACAGCTTCGAAAAGGCCTAATTTTCTGTTTATATCTTCTCAACAACTTAATATTCCAAACAAAGGGAATGTGCTTTCAACATAGATCTTATATTGGTAAGATATGTATATACATGAGCAATATTAAAGAACTTCGACAAAAAATCTGCTATAATCCCCATTTTAACCATATACCATTTTCCATATTCAGCTTGAGTATACAGTTTCATACAAGCACACAATTACGGCTATATGCCAAATTTAATTCATGAAGCAATTGAAAATGGCAAATAATTCATCAAACAAAAAAAACCTTTCATACAATTAGTATATCACGAAAATATCCACGAAGAGTGAATAATTAAATGCAAGTAGGTGAAGACCTGTACTTTGCTTGGGTAATACTGAAATACCATAAGTAGTTTAGCATTCCAGTGACCATTGCAAAAACGTTTTCTTTAGGCCTCACTTTGACCATATATTACTGAAGGAAAGCAGTAAGTTACGGCTTCGATAGGGCCATACTTGAGGTTGCTATTTAATTGCAAGGTTTTCATGCGTCAATCAGAACATGATTGAGTGTGAAAAATGAAGAATTTAATTTCAAATTCAAATTAGGAATAATTCTTCATTATTTTCATCAGTCATTTAGACTATAGAGTTTATTTATCATATTATTGTTACCTACTTGGGTACTACTGTGAGAGCTATTATATTTATATGAGCTAACCAGTGACCTTTGTAGAAATTGCTTTAGGCCTCATTTTGACCATGTCAGTGAGATATGCAACTTAACACAGCTTCGATAGGGCCAAAATGAATATTTCAACTTCCAGAAGCATTAAATGAAAAGATGAAGAAAACAGTTGAATCAAATAATTGGAAAGTGATAAAATAATAGAGTTGGTCTAATTACAAACTAAATCATAAAAAAAGTTACCTGTGAATATAGTTTTCTCTATTTGAAGGTAAGTCATAATTGATAACCAGGGAAACCTGTTGCACGTCAATACCTCGAGCTAAAAGATCAGTGGTGATCAAGACTCTAGAAGATCCACTTCTGAACTGCCTCATAATGACATCACGCTCTCTCTGTTCCATATCACCATGCATAGCAGAAACTGTAAAATCTCTCTTGTGCATATTTTCAGTGAGATAGTCAACCTTACGACGTGTATTGCAGAAAATAACTGCTTGTGTAATAGAGAGTGTATCATATAAATCACACAGAGTTTCAAGTTTCCAGTCTTCACGTTCCACATTGATGAAAAATTGCCTAATACCTTCTAGAGTAAGTTCTTCTTTTTTAACCAATATACTGACAGGATTTCTCATGAATAACTTAGTTACATCCAAAACATCTTTTGGCATAGTGGCCGAAAGTAAGATTACTTGAACATCAGATGGCATCATCTTGAATACATCATGAATTTGATCTTTAAATCCTCGAGACAACATTTCATCAGCTTCGTCCAGTACAAACATTTTAATATGGCTTGTGATCAAAGCTCTGCGAGTAATCATGTCAAATACTCTACCAGGAGTACCTACAACTACATGAGATCCACTCTCAAGTTTCTTCATATCTTCCCGTACATTAGTGCCACCAATACAGGCATGACATTCAGCATGCATAAAATCTCCTAAAGCTATTACAACTTTTTGGATTTGTTGGGCAAGCTCCCGAGTTGGTGCCAAAATTAAAGCCTGGCAGTTTCTACTAGAAGTATCTATTTGTTGCAATATAGAGATGGAAAAGGTTGCAGTCTTTCCTGTTCCTGATTGTGCCTGTGCAATTACATCATATCCTTTGATGCATGGGACAATTGCTCTCTGTTGAATAGCAGAAGGTTTCTCAAAACCGTAAGCATATATTCCTCTCAAAAGTTCTTCCTTGAGATTCATATCATCAAAATTATCTACAACTTCATTCCAGTTTGTTTCAATATCACCTTCTGGATCCATTCCTGGGGGACCTCCAGTACCAGCTTTAAAACCTTGTTCCTTCTCAGGAGCAGGTCCATTCTTCTCCCAATCATCATTTCTGTAGAAGAAAACTTAATAAGATTTGATTCACAGAGCTTCAGGTTTTATCAAATCCCTTTCAAAAATTAATGATTTGATTTAAATATGAATGGCATTATCATTACTATATTATCTGCCACTTCAATGGTTCTGAGAATATGTCATTTAGGTAAATTAGGTAATTAATAAATCTTCAGACATTCTTCCCGACATTTACTACGATAATATATTTGGATTCTGGAGAAAATTCATTAGAGAAGAATATAAAACCAAGTTATACATGTAGAAGTTTGATTTAAAGATGTTCGAAACGAATACTCCACTAACACAAGGATTGATTATGTTAGTTAACCTTCAAAATAAATAGGAATGAAAATGTGACATGGGTGCAACAATATTTGTTATTAAAATGTTAAACAAAAATATGCAACATATACAAGCAGAATGCTAGTTTTCACGATAATAAAAAATTATATAATGAAGCATGCTTCTTCACGTGGAATGCCTTCTCGAACTTGCATAAGGTGACAATGAAGAATTAAGAGATCAAACCATCAATTCACAACATTAAAAACAACAGAAATCTTAGGAATATTGTGAGAAAAAAATAGTAGGATGAAATATAAATAAGATCTATAACTTAATACTATAAATTCCGAACGCCATGTTGGCACGATATGAATGAAGGGAAGGTTGCATGCCGATGATTAAAATTACTGAATAAAGTACATACGCTAGAACACCTCCAACTATGAAAAAGTCAAGCACACACTTATATGAACATTTGAATCAATACATTAATGTTAAAGCCCTCTAAAAAAAAAGTTTAGAACACTTACCTTCTTTCGTGTACAGACATGATTCACTGTTCGTTTTGCTCAAACGGAAAGACTGTCGAATTGCAAATCTCCCTGAAGTCTGGGTCTGGAATGTACTAATACGCCGACGTGCCACGGTGCATTAAAGAATTGTCGAGAAATTTCAATATGCCACCAACTTAAATTCTTCTTAATTCTCTATCAGGAGGCGATAGATAACTAAAATAATGATTATTCAATGGAGAAATATTAATATTTTATGTTATCAGAGAGTTACTTTTCGTTGCGCATTAAAAAGGGCTTGAAGATCCTTCCGGAAGTGGCTCCTTCTGTCACCTCTTGCCGCCAAAATTTCAAAAGAAAACACTTCTTGGATGTTCTGACACAGAAAATTTACCTGACAGTTTCAAAAAATTAATTATTATGATTTTCTGACCTTACTAGATTCAGGAAGAAAATATATAACATTCCCTATCTCTAAACATTAAGCTGCAACGAGTGATTTGAAAATTAAAATTAATATGCACAATATATTTTGTCAACTCTCATAATATTTTCAAACTGGTAAAATATTGTTGTTATTTAAATGAGTTAATTGTCCGTAATAGGTATCTTCCTAAAAATATATTAGTTTTGAAAATGAATTTTAATTGCCTTACATAAATAATATTTTTCTAGAAGAAAGTTAGCTTCCGGACTCATTGACATTATCCATTCAAGAATTGAACAAGTTACATAATTTGCTCTGCTTTTTTATCAGTATGAACAGATACAAAATTGAAGTATACACTTCCAAATTGATGGATTGTCGATAATATATTATGTCAATCTTCTCCAATAACTGAGTTACAAGTTTCGATCGTTACTAATACATTCATTAGTTGTATTTCATGAAATACTCGCCTTATTCAGTAATTAATATAATTGCCTTATCCTCCTGGTTGAATCTAAACATGAGTTTTATTGATTGAATAGCATAAACTGCTTGTTTATTTTTGGCCGATGCTGACATGCAGAATGTCCACAAAAATATGAAACAAAGAATAAATATACACATTCATTAATATCGAAATTGTTTATACCTATATACTTCTCTTCAGTTTCTATTCATATTGATTGTAAAAGCAATTAAAATAGTAGAATATATAACATCAGTTTTCCACCGTGGCCAAAATTATGTTCGGCTATAATTACATTGAATGAAGAGTTTGTATGTACAATTAATATGAAAGAGATATAATCGAAATAATCAATCAATTTTCAAGTTTCAAGAAGTGTACCAACGGAGTATATTAATCATTAGTACCTATAGTAGATGATGAATGATTCGTTTCTGTGTCTATTTCCACCCCCATTACTCTTCATGATAAGTGAGTAGTAGTAGAAAACTTTATTGAAACAATGTTTCAAAGGGCTAACGACCTAGGTCTTCCTGCCCATCTATACATTCGTATTGGATAGTATTAATTAATTTAGCATGAGATAAGTGAAATTCCCTTAACATCCAAAAATATCAACTCAGAAGACTCTGAACTCAGCTCCTGAACAGCAATTTCCCAAATATGAAGTGTTTTTTTGAAATGACAAGCAAAGTTTGAGAAAGTAAAATAGCTCTGATTCATCAGGGGCACTGAATTAGGGGGGAAGCAAGATGAGAGGCTCCTCTTACTCCTCTTGCATTCACTATAATAATGGGGCTAAATAACTAACCACTTCACCCTGAGTTGCAGCGACGTCCATTAAAGCTGCCTTAATTTTTTTTTAACGGGTTGTCCATAGTTTTGGAACAAAATGAAATACGGATGTCGCCTGGGTCTTATCGTTTTTCGAAAATTTTTATTTTGCCCCCCCCTGAGAAAAAATTCTGCGGGTGCCCATAACGGTAGCTATGGAGCTCATAAATCTAGTGATGGTCGAGATTAACGATTTCGAGGACCACTGAAGAACTTAGTGGTGTGCTCGGCTAACTTCCCTACTTCCTGCAAGCACCACCATATAAGTATTTGTTGAAGTTAGTTGTATTCTTTTTTTTTCCAATAGGGGATTCATCACGGGCTATCCTTACCACTCTTTGTTGGTCCATTCGGATTATATGTCCGTTCCACTCCACTTGGAAAAAGAAGTTTAGGAATACCACGAAAGAGATGGAGCGATAATCTCACTCGCTAACAAATTCTCGAATTCGTTCGGCTTTCAAGTGATTCGACTCCTACAAGGCTGTTGGTAAGGACAGCATTGTTCCGGCTCTACTTATTAAGGGGTTGGACTTGCTGTCTTACTCTGGGACACATATACTGCTGTCCTGGAGGAAGGTGGGAGGTAGTGGTTGTTTTAATACCAAAACCTGGTGAAACAACGCTTACAGAAGCGATTGACTTTTGTCAAATAAGCCTCCCTCCCTTCTTAGTAGTTGGAGAGGTTGGTAGAAAGATACATAAGGGATTTTGCATTAGTGACTCATCCACTTCACACATCCCAGCATGCATACCAGCAGGAAATATCTGTAGATGCGGGTTGTCACCTGTATTTAGGATATACTACATACATCATAAGGAGTAGGCATTCGCTGTATTTGTAGAAGTAGAGGGTGCATTTTACAACACTGCATTTGACGCAATGCGAGCCGAGAATAGTGTTTCACCTCCGCTCTGCCGTTGGCCTGGCTCTCTGCTTGCGGCTCGCAGCATCCTTGCTCGGCTGGGTGACTCGACCATTAGGGGTACACCGGGAAGGGGTGCCATTCAGGACGTTGTCTTAAAACACCTCTGCTGTGAATCCTTTGATGGTGGAGGTAAGGTATCGACCAAATGGTCGCATTCAGTGGATAGAAAAATCATTCTCATCTCCGAACACAAACCGAATCATTTTTCTTCAAAGTTTAAACGACTATCTGTCTGGTATTTATACTTCAACTTTTCGCTCAGTTTTCACTTCTGTTACCTAGCACGCTACCCAAAATGGCGACCGCTCCAGAACAGTGAACTAACTGTTATTAGTTCACTACCCCAGAACGTGTTGAGTTTATAGGCCATGTGCCACAGAACTAATCCGCAACAGATGCACAACGGTTTCGTCCGCTGAATACGACCATTGTGATTTTTTGTTCTACTCGGAGAGTAGTTTGGGAAGGGAATGGGCTTCAAATTACACGTTATGCACTGGTGGTATAGTATGGTGTTGGAGGCCTCTCCTAACCTATGCATCGTGTGTTGGACTTTCACAAAGAAGGTCTACAACCGCACCATCATGACCAAATGCCATCTAAAAGTCTGTATGAGTGTAACAGGCGCTCTCAGGTCTACCCCTATGGAAGTGTCAGTTCTGTTGGGTTTTCCGCTTGTTCACCTCTCTGTTAAGGGGGCAGCTATGAAGACAGCTGTTAGAATCTGGGAATAGGGACAATCGCGTAATGTTCAGAGGGGACCTCAAGATGGTAGAGGATGCTGATGCAGCTTCTGCTTAGATGAACCCTATAGAATGTTCTATAGTGCATGCTGAACTGTATGCTGTTCTTGTCTGCAGACGATATTCCAGTAAACACATATACATATTTTGTGACAGTCAGGGACCTTGCTGAGTCAAAGATCAATTCCTACTTAGTATGAGATTACAAGAAAGCTCTTTGAAAGTTGTTTGGTGTCCGGCTCAAGCTGGAGTCCCTGGCAATGAGAGAGCAGATGCATTGGCTGAGCAGGGGGCATGATCAGCTCTTTTTGGTCTAGAGCCGTCGCTTTCCATTTATCGAGAGCTTCTTCAGGAAATGGCTAGACAAGGTATTTTCTTCTGCATTGAGCACGAGAAGTGGTTATAGGAAGTCAAGGCTTCTCATTGAGAGACCATCCTCTGTAAATGAGATCGAAAAACTTCTGGCCCTTGAGAGGAAACAGACTAGTCATGTGACTTGTGCAATAACTAGCCACCTGTTTAAAAAACATCTAAAGAAGATGAAAATAACTGACTGTGCTCTCTGTGCCGCTGGTGCCTAATATTCACGACATTTTTGTCGGCGAGTCTTACTTGGGGTTTAATTATCTTATCCCGCATACAAAAAAACAATAGATCACTAGGCCTGAGCCCAAGAAAGGGCACCGCAAAGAGAGGGAAGGAAAGAACTCATGAAGGTGCTCCTGGAATTGAATGAAACCCTTTTTTTCTGTGAAATATGCCACCAATTCACTTTTTCCGAATATCCAAATATTAAAAAATTTCAGTAGAGTTAGCTTGCAGTTTCAATTTAAATGAGAACATGCGTGTTATCTATTCATTTATCCCCAGGCATATGGCAATGCCATAGTCGTGATTGTTAGCGGCGCTTCTCGAATGCAACTAGCCTTCAGTATCATTGAAAAGTTGTATGATGAAAAAGGTCCTTGAAGAAACAACTTACGGCCAGTTCCATAATCCATGCGCAAAGGTTCCTCTCGGTAAAGTCTGCTTTTCGAGAAGCCGCCTTCAACGGACCTCGAACGTATCATAAAGAGCCACTATATTAAATTGCTTCATGGGATCGGTTTCATTTGTGAAGGAGGCTTCTCACGGAAAAGGAGACTACTTCTGATTATGGAACTGGCCGTTAATAGGTTCACCAAATAGGAGAATCTTAACCTCAGAGCTCCAGTTCTGAATGGCCAAACTGGCCTTTTTATTGAGTGCAAATATATAGTTGATATCCTGGAAGGCAAAATTATCAACTGGAAAGAATACATAGATAAGACTCTTTCCAGAGCCAAGGCGGCCATAAAACTCTTTGAGACATGAAATAAAAAATGGTACTATGGCTGTAAATAGCGGTAGTAAGCCCCATTGTCACCAATGCGTCTTTACTACCATAACATGGGTGGTATACGCACTAAATTACAGGATATTTATGTTTTGCTGCTTCACTGTCTTTATGATAATAATAATAATAATAATAATAATAATAAAGGTCTTTATTCAATAATTTAGAAACATCTTGTTACAAAAATTTACAACATACGAAAGGGCGAGATCTGGTGATTTTAGCAGAGAGTTGGCTCAGTGCTGATGTCTTGGACTCTGAAATTTGTCCAGATAACTATAATGTGTTTTGATTGGACAGAAACAGTAATACAAGTTCCAAGTCTCGGGGAGGTGGTGTTGTTGCTTTCGTAAAGTCTAATATTAGTGCAAGGATCATAGAACATTCTTATAATAGTGTTGAACAATTATTTCTGCTTATTGGGGGTGCTGAAGACCTTATAGTAGGCGGAGTTTATCTGCCGCCTAACTCCAGCGAAGAGGATTACACAGCTCATGGTCTAGCAGTAGAGGAGGTGTTGTTGCGGTATCCGAATTCTAGATTATTCATCTGTGGTGACTACAATATTGGTGGTGCCGGTTTCCGCAATGGCCGCTTTTCTCTCTGCAAAAGTAATGAGAAATATTTACATATGTCGAACTCGTTGCACTTTGCTGATTTGACACAGGTTTGCAAGATACCAAATAGTCGTGGTGTATACCTTGACCTAGTTTTCACCAATGAGTTGTCAACGGAGGTAGCGATAGCCTCTGACCCTTTTCAAGCGGCTGGTCTGCACCATACTGGTTTGCAGTTTTCAGTCCCGACAAGTGCTGGTCTTAGTGCAACAACAGTTATCGATGGAATCGTGCAGTTTGATTTCAATGGGGGAAATTATGCCGGCAGTGAGTGAATTTAATAGTGTACTCTACAGTGGCCTGCATCGCTTCGTACCTATCAAACCTAAAAAGTGCACAAAATTTCCAGTATGGTTTAACGGTGAACTCATTAGAATGGTGTGTGCAAAGAGGAGAGCTCATAGAAGATTTGTGATTTCCGGGGACAGCGGTGATTATACCGAGTTTTCTAGGCTACACGACTGTTGTAGAACACTTAGCAGATCTCTCTTTAATTCGTATCTGGGGAGGGTCGAGAGTTGCATTCATTCTGACCCGCGGTATTTTTGGTCCTATGTAAATTCCAAAAGGAAAACGTCTGATCTGCCTGAGCGGATGACCTTTCGGGGGAAGTCTGTTTCTGGTGGCAATGGTGTGGTTAATCTGTTTGCTGACCTCTTTTTTAGAGTATGAAGCGATCGTTCCGCCCGAGATCAAATCGACGAGTAACCTCAATTTGACTTCATGTAGTTTCACCCCTGGCGAGGTATATGAGTTAATAACTAATATAAAATCTAAACTCTCTGGCGGCCCAGATGGGGTACCTTCCTTCGTTTTAAAGAGGTGCGTGAACACCTTAGGGATTTTTCCTCGAGCTAACTACAACAGTGTAGTTAGTCAACTTCATGACGTCATGGTTATCTTCGTGCCCTGTGTGGTAAGTTATGGCGGATGAGTGCAAAGGAAAGTGTCAGTCCCTCTCCCTCCGTTTTCAAGTAACTACACAACAAATCAGATTGATCTATTGGTTTACTGGCGTAGTTAACTGTGACGTCATGGTTCTAACTACGCCGCGAAGAAATTCGTGTAGTTAACTATGGTATGCTTTGGTTTGGTGTGGTAAGCTCGAGGAAAAATCCCTCTTGTCTGTACCCCTTTGCACCTTATTTAATATCTCCCTTGAGCGCGGCGTATTTCCTGCATTCTGGAAGAGGAGTTTCTTAGTGCCGGTATACAAGTCCGGGTTGAAAACTAATATTGAGAACTATCGCGGCATTTCCATTCAGTCCGATATTCCTAAGCTCCTATAGTTTGTTGTGTAGCTTTTTGTCATGGAACCTGAGCACTATTTTAATTGATGAGCAGCACGGTTTCCGAAAAGGTCGATCAACAGTAACCAATTTAATTCTTTACGTGAACGATATTGTCAGGTGTTTCGAATCAGGTTCCAGGGTAGACGCGATTTACACAGACTTCTGCAAGGCCTTCGACAAGGTCAATCATAACATTTTGATCTCTAAAATGGAGGCTGTGGGTGTGTCGGGTTCTCTTTTGCGATGGTTCAGATCCTTTTTAGTCGGACGTACCTTCCGGAGTACCTCAGGGCTCCCACTTGGGACCGGTCCTTTTCCTCATATTCATCAATGATCTTAGGTCTATTCTCAGCGTGAAATTTTTGTTGTTCGCGGATGATCTTAAGATGTACACTGTGGTCAATTGCTTGTCGGATGCATTGAAGTTGCAGCGCGAACTTGATCTTTTATATGCCTGGACAGTACGAAATTGTTTATACTTGAATATCGCCAAGTGCAAGGTCATTGGTTTTTACCGGAGCAATGAGGTCTTTTCTCATCAGTATAATATTGACGGTTGTCCATTGTCTAGAGTTCAAGTGATTGAGGATTTGGGTGTGAGGTTGGACCGCAGGCTTGATTTCAGGGAACACATTCTTAGTACAACCAATAGAGCATACCGTACACTGGGTTTCATTTTGCGGAATTCCAGGGAGTTTTCTCCACAAACACTCAGAGCTTTATATGTCTCCCTGGTGAGACTGGTCCTTGAATATGCGTCGCCTGTGTGGGCACCTTTTTATGTCTGCCATGTAGACGCTGTTGAGAGGATTCAGAGGAAGTTCTTGCACTGCCTCGATTTCAGACTAGGGGGTGTATTTGGTGGTGACACTGAGCATATGCGAGCTTCTTTCGGCTTCGATACCTTGGAGGTCCGTCGATGGTTAGCTGATTTTTCTCTCATATTCAAGCTGCTTAATGGTTCTGTGGAGTGCTCTGATATTCTGGGACTTATTGGTTTAGTATAACGTGTAGACAGACTAGGAATTTTCAGTTGTTTCGGAACAGGCTTCATAGAACTAATTATAGCAAACACTTGTTTCCTTCTCGTGTCCTCGATTTTAACGCTGTAAACAATGATATAGATTTTTTTTCAATTTCCCTGCGATCGTTCAAAATTTTAACACTTTCCAGGTTGAGAGAGATCTTCTATGTGTCGTCTATAATGTGAGCAGCCCATATGTTTTCATAATGTTACTTTCCGTATGTTTTGTTATTGTTTTTATACATTATATTATTATATTGGGGGTTTCCCATCATTCCTGCGCAAGCAGTGTTAAATAAACAAATAAAAAAATAAATAAATAAATAAAACATGGTGGACAAAATTTGCAGAAATTACATGAGCCAAGCACACAACTTCTACATCAGCACTTAAAGCTGACCAAACTGTTCTCACCTCACCCTTTGCAGGGTTCCTATATGGGTGATACAATCGAGAAAAAAATTACATCTTAGGGGAATTTTCTCAATTATATTTATTCATAACAATATATACATTAAAATTCATAAAATATTAAACGTCTATACTAGAATAATTGAAATCTTCGTAGTTCCATTTTGGATAAACTCTCTTAAACAAATTCATGAAAACAACGTCTTGAGAGTTTATCTGTCCATTGAATATACATTTCATATGGCCATGAGTACCTAGAAATTATAATAATATTAATTTTATTCAATCTATAATCCTGTCTGACATAAAAATAATAAATATGTAATAATGAAAAAATAAAATATAACATATAATAGATATTTTAAGCTTGTTATTAATCTACCTTTGTTTCATTGTCATTATTGTGACCATGCACAAATAAACTTCACATTAAAAAATCTGTTTTCAAAACCTAAGCAGAAATCATCATAATTTTTTTTATATTGTTTTTCAAATATGGAAAATAATTATTTTGTAAATCTTGTGATTGTAAAATTTAAATTAAATATCATACGTATACATTAAAGTCAAACTTCTCTATTAACACAACATAATTACCTAATGGTTCCTTAATGTGTCCAACTTTGCCCCTTCTTGTTTTAAGTTTTACATTTTTGAAGTACGCAATGTCTTCTCTGTTGAAAAACATAAACCGTATTACAGCAGTTCTTTTGTGTATTTTCAATGGGTGACCTGAAACAAGAAAAAAGAAATGATAATTTAGAAGGAAAAAATCAGAACCAATATTGTGATTCAAAAGAAAAAGAAAAATTCTTTGCCTTTACGGAGTCAAACCGAGAATATTTTTTGAAACATAGATAAATTCAAAATAGTAATCATTGAAATGAATATCATTTTCAATTCCCAGACTCGGAGATCTTTTATCATGGGGTTGGAGAAATGATATTAGATTTTGTCACTGAGATGAGAGATATACCGGTTTCGGCCTTGTTTGGCCTCATCAGTATCCCATACACCTCAGGGACAAAATCTTCATAAAAAACTTCGATATTTGAAGCAATTAGTTGTGTGAAGTACTGAGTAAAATATTACAAAGTACTAAAGTAGTGACATCCAATTGCGTCAAAATGAAGTTTCACATCTCCAATAAAATGCTTTTTTAGCATTTGATATGGGATACTGATGAGGCCAAACATGGCCGAAACTGGTATATCTCTCATCTCAGTGACAAAATCTAATATCATTTCTCAAACCCCATGATAAAAGATCTCAACATTATAATATCTCGAATTGATTTCAGCTTGTATATAACTATCTTTTTTTTGTCTCTGCCTCTCTTTCCTATAATTTGATTCATTGAAAGGGTGTAATCATAGGGTTAATCCAAAAAATTACCAACATGACAGATAGTAATCCAGGTTCGAAGTGGATGACTGACTAATCTAGAACTGATATAAATAAATCAACTATCATACATAACCTCACAAGTCAGAGTTACTTATATGAGCAGAACTTCTAAAAAGTTCAGTCAAACACTCGACTCATAACAATCAAAAGCAGCAAATCCAAATTTCTTCTAAAGAACCTCTTGTTTTAAAATTTTTTTAATTGTGATCAAGAATACGGAGGTTCAAGAATCGAAAACACAGGAGAGCAGGACCAAATTATTATATGTTTGTTAATACTGATAATAATTTTCAATAATTTCCTGTAGAACAGAAAAATTTCAATAAGAGCCACACTAACCTGATAATGCAACTCTCTTCAAAATAATCCTATTAGGATCGCTTGACAATAATCTTCCAGTAGCCACCAGAACCAACTTGTCATTGACTTCTTTGAAGCAAATAACTGGAGCCGGTGTATATTGTAGAGGTGCGTAAAATGACGCAACTGCTACAGAATTAGGCTGGAAGAACCTATTAAACTGCAACAGAAATCGGAGAATAATTACATTTCACAGATCAAATTCAGAATATTTATGTAGGGTCCAGTTAAAAAAGAAAGAGAAAGCTTTTCTTATACATAAATTTGAATCAGACTAAAAATAAATGTTGCAGATAAACAAAGTAATATTTAACTTTTATTTTGAATATTTCACAAGGAAATTTCTACTACATTCATTATGAATAGTTGTCTCAATTTTCAGGAGTTGGAAGGTTTCAAATACAAAATAAAACGTTGGAAGTTTTCACTTGCACCTAGAAATATTTAAATTTTTTCAACATAACGTATATCTCTTCATTTATTGATAGGGAACATTAAGGATTTAATTATTTTCTTCATTTTGTTAATTATTATGTAAAATAGATAAATTTATAAAGGATTACTAGTACAGAAGAACATCAATCATCCAAGCTATTGTGGATCAAACCGACCTTGGATAATCGATAACTCGGGGAGAGAGAGAGAGAGAAAGAGAAAATTTATTGACTGACTTATTACATCAGGCAAAGAGCCATCGACCTAGGGTCCTTCAGCTCATGTTAAATATATTTTTAATCAAAGTGAGTTTTGTTCAAGTAAACAATAACTTAATAGATGAATAATATGTAGATATCTCCCTTAATCAATGACAAGCACAGACGCCTCCTGAGCAAGCAGAGTTTGACTGTGTGAAATTGAACTATCCTATGCCGTCCACGTGACTCGGATAATCGGCGTTCTACTGTATGTAGATAATCCATGCATGTTTCCTGTTGCAAAACCACAGAAAATGCAACTCACCTTATGATTTGGTTGTTCTACATGTTCACTGAAGATAGGACACACTGAAAACCTTCTATAACCACATTGGAAGATTAACCTTGATTTAGATTTTATTGGTAGTCCGTATACACTTTTCAATACTGTGTGAAGAAGAGTCATTTTATGTTCGAATGGTAACATACCTACCAACGCTAAAGGCAATCCTGTTTTCTTAAAAGTATTCCAAGCTTGTTCGGATACATCCTTAACATGAACAGTTATATACAATCCAGGCTGAGAACAAAATATTATTATTATTATTAACAACTCAAGTTTTCCAAATTGGTTTTGAATTTCTTTCGCAATTCTGAAATTAACATGTATATCACCTGTGATAGGTACATACTCATGTTACACCCCTCTTTTCTTATTGTTGTGTACTATGAGTTTATCACACTCTAGTACACTTTTATGTCTAAAAAGGTGATAAAAAGGTGGTATTTCCCTAAACTATTTTTATATGACATATTCCATAAAACCAAACATTGAATTTTTATTATAATGTTACTATTATTTCTTTTATTTTGTAAAAAATTCATTATTTCTTTCATTTTGTAAAACATTCATTATTTCCTTAATTTTGTGAAACATTCCTACAGTGATCTTACAATGTCTGAATATGACAGATATGAAAGAGAAGCATTGGAGCAAAAATATCTCTTCAATGTTCCCACTTGGATTATTGATAGATGTTAAGAAAAAGCCAGATCAAAATTGAAGTTGACCCAAACATCTTTAGACTGAAACTTATTATGTGACAGAATAAAAAAAATTAAAAGAGACAAAAAAAGCAATAGAGGATATGAAGAATTGGAGAGATACTTTTGTATCGGTGAAGAGATAATTCTGAGAGAGAAAAAGTTGCCAAGAACCAAACTCCAGAACCTGGACCATGGCCCAAAGTCACAATGAGAAAGCAAATCTCTTCGCTGACATCTTGACAACAGTTTTTGTCCTACAATGCATACTATTCAATCCGATAATCCCAGAACAGCAGATTAGAAGAATAAAAAACTACAGGGGTGCATGAAGTAGCTGCAAAAACGCTAAGGATCTTCCAGAAAAGATATCTTTGAAAAGTCCAGTGAAATTCTTCTCAAGAGAGAATCTTAATGAATGAATCCAAGAATTTCAGATCCTAATATAATTTTGTTGAATCAAATAGCGCATGATCAGGAGATTATGAATGCATAGGAAATTTCAATAAGATTATATGTTGAAAACGTCTTAATTTGCTAAGTAGGTAGCGGATAGATACTCTTAACGTTCCCAGTTGACAGATCTATCACATTGAGATGGGGAAAAACGAATGCATGTTTCGTTTAACAGAAAATATCATGAACTTAAATATTTTTGAATATATAATAATAATTGGTTATATATAATAGATCCATAAGATCAGAGTTCCAAGATGTTGAAACTGTTAGAAATGTTGGATTCATCAGTTACCAAATTTTTGAAGATTTTCCTGACATTCAATGCGATTCTGTTTGCTCATAACTATATTGCTAAGATAAAGATATTGCTATCATTGAATAAAATATAGTTTGTCAGATCTTAAATCGCCGATTATTGAAGACCCTGAAAGCAATATTGCTATAAGAAGATTCATAACCAGCATTGCAATAACGCTTGGAACAAAATACGTAATATCATAGGCATATTGATGTCACTTAAAAGATAGCAATATGACTATTACAGCAAGATTCATAGCAATACACAAACAGAATAGGCCCAAATGTTTGTAAGAAAATGAATGCAGAACTCACCTGAACCCCTTTCATCTCCTCAACTTCTTTCATAACATTTTGTTTCAATATTTTGAAATTGGGAACAGTGAAGATTCTTTCATAATCACTAGGTAAATTTTCACAGGGATCCCAAGGAGAAGTCCTGAAAATTTCACAGTTTTAGATATGTTACTTATTTTCCCAATTATCAAAAATTATATACCTGAAACTCTCCAAACCTCTATACTTCTGAAACCTATTTTTAGCTAATTGATCCATAGGTGTGTCTATTTCATCTGGAAACATTGCATCAGATTTAGCAAGTTTCAACATTTCCAGTGCTTTCTTCTCAGCCTCCATATCCATATATTGATCATATTTTTCATCATTGACAGGTATTTCCGACTCTGTCATAGTTTCATATTCCCCTTCATTTTCAGATTCTTCTGCATTTTCATATGGGATCTCCATCATTTCATCATCTTCAGAATTAGAGGCTAAATCTGAACCATCTTCGCAGAGCCAAGATGACTGATAATCTGACCAACCTTTTGGTTGTTTTTTCTTATACATCTGAAAATATCATTTTAAATGGCTTAGTTTCCCAAGATTTCAGAAGTTGGACAAATTTCAAATAAAGCATTTACAGTGAAATATCTTGAAAGCAGAAACTGTTGTAACTGTTGTGTTCTGTTTTTTTTTTTGGATATGTTGTGTGATGAACCAATACAAGCATGAAGAGTTTAAACGACATCTTATTGTTATACAGTAAAACCTCGATTATCCAAGCTATTGTGGACCAAGCCGACATCAGATAATCGAAAACTCGGATATTACAGACTTTATTAAATTACATACCATGAAATAAAATTAATTTTCAATTGAATTGAGTTTTATCTGCGCGAGCATAGTTTGGACGTGAGAAATGTGCTACCCACGCAACTTGGATAAAACCAGCTTCGATAATCAGGGTTCTACTGTAGTTGGAAAAAAGAAATTAGGCACTGCGTTGCAAGAACATCTGATTTTTACAATATTTCACAATTTAATTTTCAAATTCTATTGCGTAGTCAATATGAACTTCAGAGTTGGACCCTATTTGTGAAACAAGTTTGTAGGATCTCAAATCATCCAGATAACTATGTCCATGGTAGAGTACACTATATTATACAGTTGACTCTCGATAATTCGAAGTTCAAGGGACCAGTAAAAAACTTTGACTTCGAGAGATTCAAAATATAGAGAGATTCATAATATCAATAGGAATAATGAAATGGGTTGAAGAGTGCATATATTTGTTAGTCACGAGAGGATGAACATTTAAAACAGTAAAAAACAACATATTTTTTCAAATAATGACAAGCATTTGTACTTGTGATTCATACTTGTATTGAATGAGGAAAAGAAAACTGGACGATTAATGATATCTACTACCACGAGTGGTACGGTATTCTAATCAAGAATGAAAATTTTAACGTAATCCATCGTTGGCGAAAGCTTGGATTTGGATAAGTTGAAACTCGCAACTTTGAAATATATAGAGAAAAGTTTGAATTATAAAGTGTTTTTGTTCTTCTGGAGATTTGTTTGGCTTCGAATTACTGAGTGTACCTTATTGCATCGTAATACATTGATTTAGCGAGCATTTTCCAAGGGACCTGACAGTTACTTCGAATTATCAAATATTTGAATTATTGAGAGTTGGCTGTATTATGTAGATAGAATAAATAAAATAGAACTATATAACCGAAACAAGAGAGGCTAGAAGCTGCCTTTAATATGTGATTAGCAGAAATACTACTCACATTCTGCATTATTTTATGCTAGAGCCTAGATAATTTTTTTGATTATAGAATACTACGAGGATTAGTTACAAAAAGTTGAGTTAATGGTGACTAATAATAAACAACACGATAATTTTCGAGTATTCTCATACATTTTCTTAATAATTCTTCAATGAAAATTTTGATTCAAGTTATTTATAACCGATTTCAAGCGAATAACCAGTAATGACCGCGGTTATCTACGGTCCTGCCTGCGGTTATCTACGGTTATCGCCTTCAGCGATATTCCTTGTAAAATGATTATAACCGACAATGACCGAAGTCGCTTGAATGCAGTTGGTCCTAGTTGGTAATTACCAATGAGGACCAGGTTATTCGCTTGAAATCGGTTTATAATGGCAATCTTTCTTCAACCATTGAATTGTATAGTCTAGATATCACACAATGCATAATACTAAAAAATAATATTACTTCAAGCCGCTAGAGATAACTGTATAAAATCACAGGACTAGATGTCTTTTACGGATTGTGTCATGTTTGTCCTTGAATCAGGTAATATTTTTCAAAATTGTAATGTAGGTTCAGAAATATCCCGGTAATATAAAATGTATTGTCAAATTTGACAAATTAATCTTGTTTTACTTATATTATAAATGTGAAAGTTTGGTCCGGTGGTCTATAGACATAGACAAGAGGAATTATCATTGGCCACTGTGTTCATTTTACGTTTTATCTGAGAGTCAGTGGCGTAACGTACACTGCCGCAGGGGTCTCAAGCGCTATCTAGACCCCTTCCTGGATACGGAAAGTTTGAAAATAAAATTTGATCTGGTAGATTTTTGGGATGTTTGGTATATAGACTCCGAGTTCTCAACAAAAGCGCAAATCACGTGTTAATTTGTAACCAATTTAACCTCGAACATCTTGTGTTGAAACGTCGAGCCGCAGATCTGTACTTTCTATATAACCTTCTGAATGGGACATTGGACTGCCCTGAGCTCTTAAGTCTGGTAAATTTCAATGTCCCTGGTCGAATAACGAGGAATACTCCTTTGTATCGGTGTTCTTTGAGTAATAACAATTATAATGCAAATTTTTTTTATGAATGTTACATCTTGTCTGTACGTTGGGAAATGATATCGATTTCTTTGAAGGTTCTTTGAATAGGTTCAAATCTAAAGTCAAAAATTTGTTGAGGACGTCGATTCAGTATTGAATTAGGACATGAATGATTATGGAGTTGTTGGAACTTTAATTGTATTCTCTTGGTGGTGTATATTTTACATTTTTTTCAATTGTTTTTTTAATTAGGGATACTACACGATGTATTTGTGAAATTATTTGATGATTTCTGTAAATTTGTTGTCATCCTTGTACTAATAGGGGGTTACCTGTTAAACCATATATTTTAATAATGTGTTTCAATAAATAAATAAATAAATAAATAGATGATGTTACAATCAGGATCAAGGTGTTTTCAATTGCAGAGCTGTCTCAATTACTGTTGAGTAGTACACGTTTTAAAATTGAGTTTGTGAGAGGAGCCTGACTTTTGTATTTAAGCGGTACAGTGTAGCACTTCCAATGAGGCGAGGCATTCTGGGCGTTCATGACGCGATAAGCAGTTGAGACAAAATTTGTTCTACTACATACTGTGTTCCTCGCAATTGGACTGATGCAAAAGGGGATAACGTCGTTACATTAGACGTTAGAGTTGAAGCGCTAATTGTAGTACAAACTTCCCTGTATATTCGGTTGGTAAAAGCGGTCAAAGGAGCAACCTCTAAAAAAAAACAACCCTAATTTTGTTATGAGGAATAATCACAAATACGGTGATTTATGACAAAACACACTAGTGAAAAGGAAAGGTGGAAGTACCTTCTAACAACTTGAAAGCTGAAAGCAATTAACTATAGGGTCACTGTATTTTATTATTTTGAATGCATTCAAAGTTTCACTTCATATATTCTAATTGCTTTTGGCAACTTAATTCATCATGATATTTCCTGTTTGAAAAAATACATTTTTGAAAATCAATAAATGAAGTACACTGATGTGCTACATATTCTTCATGAAAAGATGAAAAAGATTTATACTCATTACCTTCTGTTCTTTTTCTGCCATTCTGATTTCTTCTTCTGTAGGCCAGGTCTGTTCCTCATCCATAGGTTCGGGTATAATTTCAGATTCCAACGATTCTTGCTCTGAAGGGTTGCATCTTTCGAGAACAGTGAGTACCTGCATTTCTTCACTAAAAAATATAATAGAATATTAATCGTCTTAATAGTCAAGATAACATTATGCAGGCATTAATTTGATTCACACTTTCATAGTCCAATTTCTGAGAGTTTCTGAAATCTTGATATCTATTCACATTATACATAGTTAATATTGTTAAAGGCTAATTGATCAAAATTCAATCTTGATTCTCTGATAGTGATCGTTATACTGAATTACCAATAAAATTAACTTGCCAATTAGAGACTTTGTAGGGATCAGGTAGACTATCAATTTCCAACATCTGATAATCACCTAAACCTGGGATATGTACAAGATCATTTACTGATAAAGAAGTTCCTTTTAAATATCCAGTCACTTTCAATGTCCCTAAAGCACCTTCTTGATTCGGAATAAATTGTACATCTTCAGCAAAAATATATGGCCTCCTATCTCTGTAATGAAGAGATCTTCTTTTTTGCTGACCTACTTTTCTCAATAGATTCATAGCCTCGAAGTCCTTTCCAAGATTATATAACTTCTCATCAGAAAACCATTTGATTAGACTTCTTTCTATATTTTTTTTACACTCCTGTTTATTTTTTAAAGGTATACTTTCCATGTCCGTTAAGGCTAAAATTGGAGTCGGTAAGCCCTGCAAAATTAAGATGCATTATCCTGAACTAGAGTAGCAGCTTCCCTTACAGCAAATAATAAAGGGTATGCTGATTTTTCTCAGATGCTGTTTAATATTAAAACTAGTTTAAACAGACAGCTTAGTTCATGTAATATTTCATTGTAATTGTCAATATGCATAAAAAGTAAGTACTAATCTATAATGTAATATAGATTATAATATAATATAGACCCCAAACACCGTAAGGTAAAATGGGAACAGATTTTATATATATATATATATATATATATTATATATATGTATATAATATCATTGAGTATGAAGTATGAAACAAGAGGCGTAACGTCCTTATACAATATGAAGCTGAATTTTTTGCCCGTCAAGTGGCGGTACATAGCATCTGAAATAGGAACTACAATCTGGCAGCTCAGTCATGCCCATTTTGGTAGCTATTTCTTTACAGCAATCTGTAGTAATATTTACTACCCTCGGGTACTATGATACAAAAGCAGGGTCGGATTTGTTGCGGTTTGTTACGAACGCTGAAGAACAGACGCAGAGGAGTTAGTCAGGACCTAGTAAACCAAGAAACTACCCCTATTGCATGTCAGAAGTACCAAACAAATCAAGGAATTGAGACTTATTTCATTTTTAAAGCAATACCATTTGAAGTTTGAATTTATATATCCGAAATAAAATTATCAATTTTCACAGAGTAAATTGCTTTTTTTCTTGTTCGTGATTGATCAATCAATAATAGACATATTCTATATGTGAAAAAAGAAGTTTGAAAACCTCATGAGAACAAGAGTAGGAACTCATGGTCAAAAATGCAGGTTCCCAAATTTTCAGGAATCTTGGAAAATTCGTGAAAATATGGAAAAAATTACGTTCTCTCGGAAACTAGAAGGTTTATCGAAAAAAGTTTCAAACAAAAGTTGTAGAGCGGAAAATTTTAGTACACATGATGGCTTTTCGCATTCTCGTGGAGTTTATATTGACTAATTAGAGGGGCATTTATGTAATGGCGTTCTCAGTTGCTAACTTCATTACGTTCGGATAGCCGAAGACGATCCAAGAGAGCTTGTGGTTTTACCGAGGGTTTTATTATTCCCTTTTATGATGTATATGTTTATGAACTGCAGGGCGAAATGCCTGCACCCTTACCCAATGCTTTGCGAGTTCAAGAATGAATGCCCGAAAACTGCACTTATATTTGTTTCTCTTGTGATTTTACACCTGATTTTTTTTTAATTGGATGTTACCGGGTAACCAGATGTTACCATTCCATGCAAGAATATCACATTTCATCGAAATATCCGTCATTTGGATTTTTGGAAAATAAAGAAAAAGAAAGAAAGTTGTTGATGGCACAACCTCAAGAATTTTTCAGAAATATGATGCACAATGTACAAGACTCATACAAGTTCTACAATCACGGAAGTTCAATCTAATTTTTTTTTGTTGAAATATAGATAAAAGTGAGTACAAGAAGCTCATTGAACAAGATGAAATTTTTTTCTAATTTTTACCAAGCTTAACACTATAATAAATAAAAAATAGTAATTTTTGGAAAAATTTAAAAGAAATGTTCTGCTCTAAACTAAACAGTAGTTCTGGGTAGCATTCGAGTAGGAAGCTCTACAACAGGGCTGTCCAACTTCACGTACCCCAAGGGCCACATTTTGAAAAATTCCGGTGCGGAGGGCCGCAAAAATAATTAGCAAATTCATGATTTGGTTTTGATTGATGTGATGTATATGAAAGAAAACACGGATTATTAATATTTTTGGAAAAAATATCAAATTACAAAAAAGTTGATGGGAGATTTGAGGATTTTGAATTTCACTTACTGATTCATCAATATTGACTTCTATATTTGTTGTTGATAAACGAAGCAGCTAACTCATCAGATAGGGAATATCTACCTATATTTTGACTTTATAAATTTCATGTTGAAATGCTGCTTGCGCAGATATTTGCTTCCCAACATTCCCCACAGCATAAAAAAATTCGTACACTTGGTTGTACCATTCAAAATCAACCATTTCCTCTGCTACATTGAAGTCGTTATGAATGGTTTTGACAAAAATTACAATCTGACTGATAGATAATGATCAGGGGCCCGTAACACGAACCATACAAGTGTAACAAGTTACAAGTGATCTGCCTCTAACTACGAGTCCAACTTAATTCGGTATCATAACCCAATTACCAAAACCCAATTATACAAAACTTTGTGTTACAGAAAATGTTGACATATGTAGAGATTTTTCTTAATTACTGGTGTCGCACGGGTAATTTCAAGTTAGACTTGTAGTTACAGGCAGATCACCTGTAACTTGTAGACGTGTTAGGTACACTTGTATGGTTTGTGTCAAAGGCTCGGTCAAAGGCCACAGTATTTTCACCTAGGGATAGTGAAAAAAATTCACATTTTTCAACCGAGTTATGCAGTTTATTAGATATACCTATATTGATCAATATGGTCTACTCGTCTTGCAATCGTTTGATGTGACACAGAGACTGCTTCTAACTTTTCGAAAATTTTTGTTTAACTACATTTTTTTGCCATTTGATGGCACAAATTTTAATGAGCAATCCATCACTGAATCGTTTTTTCACTTTGGCGATTTCCAGAGCAACTCTGCGGGCCACAAACAATGAGGTCGCGGGCCGCATGCGGCCCGCGGGCCTCATGTTGGACAGCCTTGCTCTACAAAATTCAATCAACGCCTCGATCAACGCTGATCGAAGAAAAAGAGTTTGAACGAAAATTCAATCCCTATTTCAAGGTTCGGTTTGCATTTCGCAAACTTCAACCTTTCGTTAAAAAAAAAAACGATAAATCAGATATAGCCAAATTCGATGCACACAACACAAAACGCAAAATGCACCTACAAAAATGATTATTTCTTTCAACATATTTTCTTGCGCTCAAAATAATTTGGGAGAAGTCCGGGATATGAATTTCCCATCCACGGCTGTATTGAAGAGCCTTGTTATTCTCGTTTACAAACATGAACTTAATAAAATTGGAATGGTAAAACTACCTGCTCCCTTGCCGCGTCGTCTTCTGCAATTCGTACGTAATGAAGTTAGCAACTGAGTATGCCAATACAGAAATCCATCTCTAAATAGTCAATATAAAATCCACGAGAATGCGAAAAGCCATCATGTGTACTAAAATTTTCCGCTCTACAACTTTTGTTTGAAATTTTTTTCGATAAACCTTCTAGTTTTCGAGAACACGTAATTTTTTCCATATTTTCACAAATTTTTCAAGGTTCCTGAAAATTTGGGAACCTGCATTTTTGACCTACTCTTGTGACAATCATTATATCCAAAATGCAGCTCTTTCCGCAATAAAGTTATTTCAGACCTCCGTTTACTGGACTATATTTCATTGCCTGCCTGCTTTCAAGTTTCGTCGAGTCAAAAGAGGTAATAATTTCTTCTGTTGAAAGATCTACATCGCATTTCTATTCAACATCTGGATCATTGAAGGTGGGTGCAATAAACAACCGAAATGTTTCGCCCTTGGCCTCGGCAAGTGAATTGTTTGAAGGAGAAAAATTTGCTGATAAAAAATATGAAAACTTTTACTGAAAACTTAGATTATGTATTGCATACTCTATGATATTTTTAATTCAATAACGTGTTTATCCATCACAGCGAACGATTTATAATCAGAATACAAAAATGAATGTTCTTTTCATTCATAATTATTATTATAGTAATTTAATTAAATTATACAGGGTGTTTCAGAATAAGGTTCCGTAAATTCGGGATCTTAATTCCCAGATCATTTCATGATATAAACCTTATTCTGAAACACCCTGTATAATAACGTAATATGGACCCATACTAATGAAATGAGATACACTGTTTATCTCTATACCATTCAGACAATATATTACTATGTTATATTCTTGCATTGAACACCTGCACTCAATAGGCAGGAAAATTCAAATAAGAGAATATCATAAATATCTCTTTTTCCTATTCTACACTCAGTTTGTTAATCCAAGTAGCTCATACAAATCATTAACGTTGTATTGTCTTGAATGAAGTAATAATTTTTTTTTAAACCAAGTCTTATTCCCGAAAAACATAATATATATTTATTTTGTAACAACGATATGTGCAACATTCAAATGCGCATTTGTAAAAATGAGAGCCGGAACTTTATCGTACATTTTTTTACACTATTAAAAAAATTTACCGTTCCGCATTTCAACTGAAATCAAATGATTTCACTATATTCACTATTTGCCATGAACTAAAATTTTTCAACATAGATGGTGTAGGTAGGGCTAGCTAAAAATCTATTGAATAATAACTAAATGAGTAGAATAATGCAATCATCACTTTCAAAGCATACTTGAACTAGTTCATGATAGGAATGTTTGCCAACCATGCGTCAACACATATTCAAACCGATTAATTTGATCAACCAAATATCGAGTGAGGTCACATAACTAATTTCTTGTGTTCCACGCTTTAGATTCAGTTTCACTTATCCTAATTTATTTTGACAACAGAGTATAAATATATAATATATTAATACTCAATGGTTATATCGAGAATTTGAATTGAAATAGATTAGGTAAAATCTTCTCACGACTATTCATAAACGACGACCTTTATTGCGATAGTATACTGAATATCCTATGACGGTCCTGATTATCAACAGCTTGGAGTTCAGCTCGGGTATGAAATCGAACCTGATAGTTCATCTACCCACCACCAGATGTTAGGGGCTGAAATTTGCTTTACTTGAAACACACAAGCGCCTCTATGAAGCAAAGAAGGAACTTCATCTGAAAATAGCTTCAATTCCTTGAACTGCGTTGCTGCTCTAGTTATATTAATACTCAATGATAATATAGATTTTGTTCGATCACAATTAAACAACTTTACAACAGGACTTTGTGGTAATTTGACTTTCAAATCTCCAGTACAGATTTTGAAATAATATGCATATATTATTTTTCCTTCCTAATTTTAAAGCTGTGTTTAATCATCTACTCAAAACTTAATTATCAAGCAAATCCGATCATCTGTAGGTCCTATGATTTTCTACTACAGTGTTAATCTGATTTTTGTAGTTAAGCAAACACCATGAATACATACCTGGGCAAGAGCAGCAGTCAAGATATTCTGACCCCAGTCATCAACTACTTCACTTGTTATTGCTGATGCCAAAAAAATAACCGAATCCGAAAATTTGAGAGCATCTAATATTCCAAACTCAAGACCATCACCCATAGGTGGAACAATAAACGAATATCTCTGTTTGAATCTTGGTATGCTATTTGAAAAAAATTAGTCATTTTAAGAAACAATTAAAATATTAACTACTCACTTAACATGGATGACATTCTGAGTGCTTCTCTTGATATCAGGATATTCTGGATCACATTGCATCAACAAATTCATAATTGTCTCAGGATCATAGTTTCGATTCAACGGTAGGACACAGACTAAAAAGATATATATTATTCAGAAGAGTTCAGTACATTCCAAGCGAAATACAAAGTTACCTAAGAAGGGACAGGTGTCCAAACCTCCAATTTTTCGTTTCGCATCCAATACTTCTTCCCTCTTGTTTTTCCTGACTTGGGTAGCATGATGTCGTCTTTGAATTCTTCCCATTTCTTTTTTCACTTTTCGTTTGCATGATTTATCTGATTTTTCACCTGACTTTGATTTTTTTGATTTATGTGGTTTATTCGTTTGTTTCAAGGCTCCAGGCCTATGACTACGACCATCCATAATTCTATATTTTCATTCAGCCTTTTCGGAACTTTACACGATCAACACACTGCAAATGTAAGTAAAAGGAAAATGTGATATGTGATTTGAGTTTCATTCATAGGTTAATGTTAGTCCATAGACAAAAAAGGAGTGCATAGATAATCTATCCAGTGAGAAATCTTCTTCAAAGAACGGATCCACTTAATTTAGGGGACATTAATCGCCAATTCTTCTTATATGTATATACAGGCTGTTTAATAATTCGACGTGATTCTTGATAGGGGATATACTCTTAGATATAGATAACATAGATGGGCCGTGTTAAATGTAAACAGAGGCAAAAATGAAGAAAAGATCTCTATGTTTACATTACCCCCCCCACTGCTGTTTATAAACCTTAACCTTAGCTGGGGTATTTCTGTTATTTTACTTTAGCTTTATTCGGGTTACAATTTTCAGGACAGTCCTAGGATCGTTCTAAAACTGCGCCGAACAGATGCGCATAGAGGTGGGAGTTCTAGTTCACTTACAGGATATAGTTCACCAGTACTCGTTCACGATGGTGAATAGTTCATTTAGTTCATCTAGGGGGCGTTCCACTTGGCGATCACGGGGCCGTTCCACTTGGCGATCACAACGATCAAAATGCTCTTTTAGCCGTTCCACTTAACGACCGCGGTCTTTGTGAGCGCGGCAAAATCATCGCTCACTCCAAGCTCAAATCGACCCACATATTTCGATGTTCTGTGACGACCTATCTCAATAGATGCGTGAAAGTGAAAATGGACGTTCAGAATACAGTTTAGATATATATTTATTATAATATTTCTAACTGTTGTACACTTTAATTAAATTTATTGCCCTAACCCCTAACTTCTACTTTTTTCAATCTTGTCATTTTTTTCATGACAGCCCAAAACGCCCAATAATCCGTTCCACTTGAGTTAACATAATAGCGCTAGCAAGCAAGTGGAATGGGGAAAAGAGCGGTCTTGAGCGTGAGCGTTGTGATCGCCAAGTGGAACGCCCCCCACAACGCTCACGCTCACGACCGCTCTTTTCCCCATTCCACTTGCTTGCTAGCGCTATTATGTTAACTCAAGTGGAACGGATTATTGGGCGTTTTGGGCTGTCATGAAAGAAATGACAAGATTGAAAAAAGTAGAAGTCATTCTAAAAAATAAATTCAATTAAAGTGTACAACAGTTAGAAATATTATAATAAATATATATCTAAACTGTATTCTGAACGTCCATTTTCACTTTCACGCATCTATTGAGATAGGTCGTCACAGAACATCGAAATATGTGGGTCGATTTGAGCTTGGAGTGAGCGATGATTTTGCCGCGCTCACAAAGACCGCGGTCGTTAAGTGGAACGGCTAAAGGAGCATTTTGATCGTTGTGATCGCCAAGTGGAACGGCCCCTATACATCCAATCGTTCTTGAACTAGTTCCTCTAGTTCCTTTCACGGAATAGTTCGATTGAACTAGTTCGTTTTCACGAACTACACACCTCTAGATGCGCACTCGTTTCGATACCTAAGACCGTTCTAGGACTGGCTCAAGTTTTGAAAAACCCGAATGCATCAAACGATCCAAATATGAAAAAGGAAAAATAAAAGCATTTCAGTTTTCAGCACGAGAAATATATCTTATCAACGATATCTTCATTGAAAATAATCGATGTCATCAAAATATTAGTTGGAGGTAGTACCATTCATTTACGAATCTCATGAATCTAGGAAATATTTCCAATCATGGTATTTCACGTGTAATACATATTCATTTGACCAAAATAATTGTTTTTCCAAGTAATTTAAATATCTGTGCATAAATTTTTTTCATTATTCGTTGTGAAAACGAATTGTACTCCTGAATTCGCTACACTTAATGTACAATCAGAAATCCATTTACACACGCCACAACCTTGAATAGCCTTCAAATCATTTTTAAAATGAAAATCTATTCATTTATTTCACAAAATAATATAAATATCCCGTTGTCATTCAAAAATTTACAACAAATCCCCTAGCGCCACTCAGGTTGGTGGCTAAATTTCGAACCTAGAAAACAAGTTTTTGCAGCGCCCTCAACGGTAGTTGGATTCGCCAATTTCTGTTATTTTCAATCAAGATATTTGCGCTAGTATTCGTAATCCTAAACCGATTTCAAGCGAATAACCAGTAATGACCGCGGTTATCTACGGTCCTGCCAGCGGTTATCTACGGTTATAGTCTTCAGGGATATTCCTTGTAAAATGATTATTGGCGAATCCAACTACCGTTGAGGGCGCTGTAAATACTTGTTTTCTAGGTTCGAAATTTAGCCACCAGCCTGGGGCTAGGGGTTTTTTTGTAAATTTTTGAAAGACAACGGGATATTTATATCATTCTGTGAAATAAATGAATAGATTTTCATTTTAAGAGTGATTTAAAGGCTTTTTAAGATGTGTGTTAATGCATTTCTGATTGTACATTAAGTGTGGCGAATTCAGAAGAACAACTCGTTTTCACCATGAATGATGAAAAAATTGTATGCAAAAATATTTAAATTACTTGTAAGAACAATTATATTGGTAAAATGAATATGTTTGACACTTGCTGGGATTACTCAAATGACGTAGAATAATATATTTGAAAGTATTTCCTAGATCCATGAGATTCTGCAGAATTCGTAAATGAATGGTACTACCTCGAAGTGATATCCAATTGAAGCAGAATCATTCGTGCTGCACACAGGTTCAGATGAATCCGTTGAATTTGGAAACATACGACTTCATTGTTTATTAAAGTTTTCCCAAATCATTTTTGGAAGTGGGTGCTCCCTTTCATGAAGATTACGAACAAAATTTGGTTGAGAACATTTCATTTAATCATATGTTGCAAAATGAATAAATGATTCTGAAATTTTTTCCAGTCTTTATTTGTGTTTTGTTTGTAATTTTAAAATGGTAAATTGTATATATCTTTCATCACACAATATTAAGATAACAATCAATTATAGATAAAATATTTGTTTACAATGGAAAATTTGCCAGAGATGACACCAAAAAGTAGAAGAGATGTATGTGATTGCCAAGTCAAAGTGAAATGACTAAAACAAAATGCTGACATAAATATAGAACAAACCTTTGAAAATTTATAATTGTTTGAAAACTCATAGGGTCGGTTACACAAAACTTTGATTGCACCACCGTTAAATTAATTGGAGCCAACGCAATTCGTTGAAATTTCAAAACAAGTGATTCAATTGGTTCGAATTTACATAAGGTTTTTAAATCGTACAATTAAAGCTTTGTGAAACCCGCCCATAATCTTTCAAACCCAGTGTTTGCAAATTCAGTCAAGGAGTTCAATTGTTTCTTATTTCTAATGGCGTTAACAAAATTTCACAACAAATCACTAGTGTTCACTTGTTCCATTGTCTTCAGATACATCCTCTGCATTTTCAAATCTCACAGATTGCATTTTGAATAGCACATGCACAACATATTGTTCCTCTTTACTCAAAGCAGACAATATTGCAGCATTTTTTTCTTTGATTTACACACCACTTTCAAAATCATGGAAATGAGTACACTGAGTTGTTGATTGAGAAATTATATGTTTATTCCTAAGAGTATCATTCCTGGATTCTCTCCTCAATTTATGTTGGGCCATACAAGCCCTATTCATTTCTTCTGGATATTAACTACGTCGCAAGTTTCGAGAAGTCACAGCAGTAGCTTTAAGTTCAGGAGCTTTCATTTGCTGAAATTTTGAAGCTGAAAAGATATATAAATAAATATTATGAATTATTCACAAAAATTTTTACTACAGACCTATGACAAGATTATCAATCCTAAAATGATGAGAGAAAACAATCATTTTTCCCATCTTCAATCTTCTCACCCAAGCTTCTCTTTTTTCAATATATCAAGGGCATTATAATTCATTCACTCATGATGAAAATATTATTCCACTAGCCAATATTATTCAAATGAATCTTTTTATTTCTGCTCAGCTTCAATATAACTCCTAACCTAAAATTCAACACAAGAATTTGAGAATAATCTTATGTTAACTTATAATTCTCGTATAAATACCTTTCGATAGTTTCTCAGCATCAATTCTACTATTCAGAAAACCTAATAATTAAACCAATCTTCGTATATTAAACGAAAATATCACTAATTTATATTAAAAACCATGTATTTTGAACGGGATTACTCCAAAGTATACTTGTTTTCTTAGGGCGATATTTCGCCGCTAGAGGGAGTTTAGATTTTTGGATTCGCCAATAACCTACAATGACCGAAGTCGCTTGAATGCAGTTGGGTTGGTCCTAGTTGGTAATTACCAATGAGGACCAGGTTATTCGCTTGAAATCGGTTCTAAGTTTTAATGCGCCTTGTAGAGATATTGAAGTTCATTAACTTCAGAAAAATGCCGAAATACCGTATTATTTGCAAGACACGTGAAAAACATTATTGTTCATAAACAGCAAAGGTGAATACAGTGGCGTCGGTTGTTTATGGGTAGTGGGTAGAAATTTCGTAGTGTATTGATATTTTTTGTTGTATGTTAGGTCATACGATAAATAAATAAGTATGAATAAGAATTTTTCATATAGATCAAAGCATTTTTTTTCATTATGACCAGCACAAAGTTTCTTGATACATATTAGCTTTTCGTCAAGTTGGCATAGAGGAGTAAAGAATTTTAAAGTCAACTTTCTATTTCAGATCACCAACATCTTCAATTTCAACTGACCCTGATATACAAAATGAACATTCAAAGAAAAGGTAGAGTCCCAAATATTGAACTCGAGAAAGTACTTCTTATACTTTCACAGCATCAGAGACCAAGAAGGCTATGATGAATGTCAGTGCTGACTTTCCTCCACAGAGGTAACTGTTCTATTTCTATTGAGGTGTTAGAAACACACTTATTTATTTATATTTTATGCAAAACTCTTTCATTATGAACTAGCACGAAATTGATTCCATCTTTATTTGTATACGGTTTATGACTTCGTGTTCTTGGGATCATGACATGACACGTTATTATTAAATGCAACATTTACTTCCGAGATAAATAAGAAATATTGAACTAGAGAAGGAACATCAAAAATAATGTGATTATTTTGCAGATCACCAACTTCTTCTATCACTTTCACAGCATCAGAGACAGAAAAGGGTATGATGAATATCAGTGCTGACCCTCCTTCACAGAGGTAATTTGATGAAGCTCAAGTCATCTGTAATGAGCTTGAAATGCTTACAATTATTGGAAGATAACGAGATACATTCAAAACTCGAAATTAGAGAGATGTATGGAAATTTGACGATGGCTTCAATTATGCAATATGCAAGCTAGGTGAAAAATCATTCAGGCTCATGAAATCAAGTATGAATTTGTTTTCAAATAATTACAGTGTTCTGAAACTAATGATAATAAGGACAATGATTGATTAGCCTGGAGAGATTTTTCAAAATTATGGAGATCAGTTCTATGATGAGAAATCACTGTTTAATTGCATGAAACATGGATGACCCACTAACACGGAATTTCCACAGACGACCTAGTTTCTTAATCAATCATCGTTTCGTCATGACCTCGTAGTAGCGGATTGCCGCAATCTACTAGTCATACGCCGATGATGAAAAATCTTTGTCAGCAAATATTTTTTCTTTATATACCGACAATTATTCTCTCAAACAACAAGTTCGAATTCAAGTTCAGCTTCAACTCTGTACTCCAAAATAAATACCTGAAAAACACCACCGTGTGTTTGATTCTAATTGTAGTGGATTTACGACCCTCTAAAATTAACCAACCCTGAATTCAGTAGCCTTACAAACTACTGAATTCTGCACTGCTACTTCATTGGATTTACGACCCAGTGAAGAAAGCAGAAACATCTTTTAAGATAACTTATCGCAAAAGATACAATCACTCTCAATTCATAGCTATACTCTTGCCAAATGGATATTGCTGGCATATTATAATGGATTGAATATGTGCAATGAATTGCCAATATGTATTGTATATGAGGTGTGCTGATGATTTGAATTAGTTCAAGAGACTGATAATAAGTGAGATTGGAAGTAGATATGGAGCAAATGATGATAAAATTTTATTTTGATGTTAATATTGTAAATTTTGTAGCTTAAAGTTAATAAAAATTTTACTACCACTACTACCTATTCTAGAATAAGAACATTATATATACATATTCATGTATCTCTTTCTTTGATTTTGTTGAATTCAACCATATGAATTGAATTTTTGATTAATTTAATATTTTTTCCATTTCTTTTCTTCGAAACTCTGCTGTGTTCAAGTTTGTGAAGGGGCACTTGCCAAGGGCGTCGCTAGAGATTTTTTCTGGGGGGGGTAAAAAAAATAAGAATGTAGTATAATTGTCATGATATGTTTCTATGTAATGATTGTAATACTCATTTTTCGAAGGTAAATATTTTCCTGGGGGGGGTAATTACCCCCATTACCCCCCCCCCGTATCGACGCCAGTGGCACTTGCATACAAGACATAGTCTTGGGCAATGGCCTCTCTTTATGCTGATTATCATGATTTCCTGAATATACTTGTAATTATTATGTAACAGCAGCTTAATGAATAAATTTGATTAATCATCAGTATGGATGAAAAATTGGTGGAACTGAGATCCTGTCTAACATA
The DNA here is from genome assembly GCA_038502775.1 of Hippodamia convergens. NCBI lineage: Eukaryota > Metazoa > Arthropoda > Insecta > Coleoptera > Coccinellidae > Hippodamia > Hippodamia convergens. The sequence goes on from CM076610.1 coordinate 20,537,254, forward strand.
CACTATTCTTTCCAAATATGAATGAAATGCTAGTCTACGCGCCAACCATACTCTTTTTTCTCGCCCGTCGTATGAAGATCGCCTGCGCATTTTTGGTCTCCCTAGTTTTGCCGATCGTCGAAGCCGGGGTGATCTAATTTTCACATTCCGCGCTATGAATGGACACTTCGGGGAGGAACTGAGGGACATGTTCAGGCTGAATACGAATAGCTTGCGGGGCCATAAGTTCAAACTGCAGAAGGAGCCATTCAAATTCTCTACAAGGCAGATGGTCCTCTTCAACCAAATATTCACCATGTGGAATCAACTTCCAACATCTGTTGTGGAAGCTACATCAGTGTACGCCTTCAAGAACAGGCTGGACGATTAGCGCTCTTCACGATGATAACTGCTCTCTTTTACTGTTACTTTTTTACGTTCGTTTGTTAATTTTTTAGAATAATTCACATATTTTTTGTTTTTTGTTTATAGGTTTGAACAACCTCAACCTTGCCACTCATTAAATAAATAATAAATTCCTTGCGAAAACTATTTTTTTAAATTTCTGCATTATATCCATGGGCCTCGTCTCAACAATAAACATTTAGGTGAGATTCATGGTGTATTTGTCGATAGAAAAACAGACTTCACCAATCTACCCGAAATTCTCAGTCTGAAATGAGAAAAGACAAAAGCAGAAAAAACAGTTTATAATGAACAAAATTGTTTTCAAATTAACCAACCATTGCAGAAATGGAAAAGATGAAGAATTTGAACAAAAATGAAATTCAATCAGGTTTTCCTCTGATATTAGAATATTTTTTAATGAACATAAATATACGTCACACATTTTTTCTTCATCGGTCAAAGCTCTTATTGAAAAATAATTATTCATCTTACAGAAGAGAATATTTTTAATACTACAGCTCAAATCAATAAGAAATATTATTCCTTCGAGTGACCAAGTCGAATTTAAGATGATACACGAATACCATTTGTTGAGATGAACTGAAACCACCTAATGTGATTCTAACAGTGTTAAATTTTCTCATAGACTGTAAAATATATCTACACCATTTCGAAATATAGGTATACCACTTCCACAGGACCTTAAGTTCTCATTAGAAATGATGTAATTTTTTAATTCGTAAAAATTGTCTGAACGACATTAATTTACTTCAAGAGATATAAAATCGTATAATATTGCAATCATTTTCTCTTATTCTGTAAACCTTTAATTATTTAGATAATGTACCGTCGCTATTAACCATGAGGTGGAACCGATTCGTTTCTTAAAGAAAATCCTATTGATCTCAATTTATGAAGTTATATTTATTTCGTTTCAGTAACCCCAAAAAACGCACGACTCTGCCGTTTGTTTACATCGACCTGTCAAAATTCAAAACAAACTGCGCTTTGTATATGTGATCTTCAATTTCATTCCATTGATATCGCGAATCAGCCATATAATTCTTAAGCTGGGTTCTCAGAGCTTCGTACTGTCACAGGCGACAGCAATTCAGCCAGTCAGAGCACATGCTCTGACTGGAGTTTTGTTTACATAAACAAAACTTCCCCTGACCCCTTCCTTTTCATTTCTATTTGTCAAAATCTGTCGCGACACGCCCTTTTGTAGTTGAAGTAATTCAACTACACATTGGATTTCTGCGCCAATCTCATGAAACAAGGAAGGGTGGGGATTGTCGCCTGCGACAGTACGAAGCTTTACCACAGTTTAGAAATATATTATATTTCATTGACCTATTATACTATGGACTCCTTGTCACGTGACTTTTTAGAAGAAATCCGAGGCAATCTCCATAAGAGAAAGAAAGACTCGTACAGTTCCCATGAAACGAACAGAGAGGATCCAACTTAGGGCGCTGTCAAAAGCACGTGTTGGAAACAAAACAATGTTGTTATATAAACATCATGATATTGTCATAGTTTTGTGATTAATACTGAATGAAACTAGGGTATTTTTTTGCAAAAACTATTTCAGCAGATATCCTAGATTAAAAATATAAAGTTTGGGCGAATTCCGTCAAATATTTCTGAAGTTGAGTTTGATGTCGGAAATGTTTAAAAGTCAAAGAAGTCTTAATAAGGAATGTTGATTTTTTCACTGGTTTCCAATCCGTTAGAGTAAATATTGGTTTTAGGGTCAGAAAAGAGAATAATCATGCTAGGTTTTCTTATGAAATTTGTAAATGCAGGAATTTCCATGGTGTTGGAATTCGGAGTAAGTATTCAAAAGGGGAATTCTATACCATTTGTCGAACTTGATGAAAGAAAACACTTTTGGTGTTGTAGTTTATCACTGCAATTATTCATTTCTCAGTCGGCTTTCACACTCACCACTAAGGAGAACCTTCTCTCATCCAGTATGTATATGTAAATTGGATTGACCGACCCCCTCAACTTTGGTCAGCATGTTTTATTGATTGAATTTGATCATTTGGATATTATTCGAAGGTTTTGAAATTCCAGGGCTGAGATCATTAATCATGGTCAATATTTGTGAAATTAGTAAATTGAATCTTTAAATTTTGAATCAACAACCTCTGTGGGATTGAACTATTCCATAAAATTAATTTCATAGAATTTAGAAAAATAAATATGAGGTTTATCCTTCCTTTATTCGATGAGATATATCTACATATAGACATTATAATAACTAACACATTTTAGAAAATAAATCACTTGATAAAAAGAAAACGCTTTAATATACATATATTCATTCTTTTGATATATATAATAATACACAAAATAATACAACACAATAATCCTAAGAATACAGCATGAAGCATGTTCTAGAAAAAGTGTTAGCTGAGGTTTGGGGTACTAGAAATATTATATAAAAGATAGGGAAAAAACCTCAGCAAAAAAAAGCCCTAGACCGCAGTAGAATGTTATGTCTGTCCAGACTAATGAGCTGCTACATTCCAACAATGGAGGACATCTCTTCTTGTCATAAACATCTGTTGAAAAAAAAAACAGTAAGACTTCTCCAAGATTCTCGAAATTCAATGTCAATGTGTAAAAACCTTTTTTCACAGTCTGCTTTCACACTCACCACTAAGAAGAACCTCCTCTCGTCCAATATGTATATGAAAATTGGATTGATCTCTCTTGCCTCTGGTCCTCTTCTCTAATGGTGCTCAATGTTATCCTTCAAGGGATGGTTCAGCTGTCCTATTCCCTGGAGATATTCATAATAGTCAATGAAATGTCATAAGAAAGTTGAGAGATAACTTTAACATACTTTTCAGATATGTGTCATATAGGTCAACTTCTACAAAATCTCCTACATACACAGGAACTGATCTTTTTCTAAAGAAGGAATGAAAGAAGTTGGAGAAAAATTATGTAAGGCAATGATTCTTTTATAAAATTTTGGTTATCTAGTATGGAGGCAAAATTTCTCATTCACCTTTTCCTGATATTGGTTTCTTCTACCTGAGGCTGCACATCCTGAATCTCATGTGAATTAGGTTGTATGTCTACTGGTGAGAGACAGAGCGATTCTTTTTCTCCTTTATTCATGAAAAAGTTGGGGCTTTCCAAAAACGGAACTACTGCAAAAAAATTAACAAGCAACTGAATGATACAACATTGTTCATTATAATTAATCTGCGAATTACTACTGAATTTATCACAAAGAAGTTCCACGAATTCTATAAATATGAACCTGTCCTACCATCTGCAGTTGTTGAAATTATTTCTTTCTTTCTTTCCTTCCTCTCAGATGTAGGAAATATGAAGCAAAACAGAATTACAGTCCCATTGGGGTTCACATAGAAGGTTCGAAATCAGCCCTTCCTACAGCATCAATCCATTTTTTCCTCAAGCTCTCGAGTTTTGGGAACCTGTAATTTCAATAAATTCATAGAGGCTACTAATCGAAATATAAAAAGAGAATGCGTTCCTATACTTACGCATGAAATTTCAAATTGGTTCCTTTTTATATCTAGCAGTGCAGTTATATGCAACACAACTATCCGGCATTATTATTAATAGTTCTTAAAAAAACTTTGAAAGAATTATCTTCAACCTTCAGAATAAAAATTCTAATCAACACAAATTCAACCGTTCAGATAGATCGTGAACTTCGAAAGTTTAAAATAACTTGGTTATGTTTATGTGTTTGACAGTGCCCTAAATTACTCCATCTCATTCAGAAGTCCACTTTCTCTCTCTAGAAAGACGTCCATGTATAATAGGTCAATGTTATATTTCTAAACTTTACGGTGATATGGAAATGAAGTCGAAGTAGAAATTACTTTTCATTCGGATTTCAATCGTATCAGAATTGATTAGTTTGTTTTTTTATAGGATTGTAGCTCAGACGTCTATATACGGAAAGTTTCAAAATAAAATTGGAATCTGGGAGAGAATCTCGAAGTGTTTCGTCGTATTTTTGAACTTGAGTTTGGAATATAGTAGATAAACCACAGACTACTAATAATATTATTATTAGTAGTCTATGAGATGAACAAAATTCTCGGGATATAAGCCAGTAGTCAAAGATTATAGAGTATAAAGATGGGAAACGAAGCGACTGCAGTGATGTCAGCGACATCTGTTTTTCAAAAGTAATCGGGTTATGGTTAAAATATTTAATTAGGGTCCATTTGGCATAGATTATATAAAAATTATTAGTAGGCTGTTGTCATTTTTGAAAGAAATACTTGAATAAATATTTTTGCTGAATGATGATTGTATTTTGTCGCGTATTTTCCACTGAAATAACTGGAAATCTACAAGAGTACCAACTACCTCACTCCATAATCTTGGTTTGTGTTTTTCTGTTATAAATTTTTCGTTAAAAACTGGCCGACATGGTGATTTATTGCAGAAATAATAATCTTGAATGTGCATTCTTTTCATTACCAAACAGAATAGAAATAGTTTTGAAACTCGTATCATGTAATTGTCTTGTTCATTGCTTTTTATTTTCAGTGTTGTCAAATGGATAGAGGTTTCGGGGTAAAAATATATTGTTCTGGATAATTTGTTTGCGAACCGAATCTTCTTCGTTCTCCTTCATTAGATCAAAAAGTTCCACTCATAGAGGCAAGAACGACTTATAGAGGTGGTGGTTCTCTTGACGACCCTTCCAGCAGTTCGACTCATCTACTAGACCCTCTAGACTCATTGAGGTTAAAATACACTGGGTAAGATATGTATTCTGTAGTTTTTCGGGTTTCCACCCGCCAGCTGTAATGGAGTTCGGTATGGTAGATGAATTTGCCAATGCCTTTTGAAAAATTCTAGCAAGAAATCTATGGGTGTGACTGAAATACTTCCACCAATAATTGTGTATTCCATCAAGCCCAGGGGCAGACCAGTTGTTCGTTTTCTTGATGGTGGTTCTCATGTCATCCTCTATTATCTGAATTTCCTCCATGGTGTACCTCTCCTCTCCGCTTCTTTTTCAGCGTCTCGTATCCAGAAGGCCGTATCATCGTGTTCTTTTATTATTATTATTATTATTATTATTATCAAAAGTTTTGAATCGAGGACTAGTCCTATTAGATTCAATTACAAAATAATATGACTCAATTGGTCGTGTACATATCAATTAATAAACAATCATAACCCAAAAAGAGTAACAAAGAAATTTTTTTTCTCTTGAAATAAAATGAATAAATCGGAATATCAACTTTTCTGATTCACATCTCACAACTGGGTTCCATCGTACCGGTTCTTGAAAATGTTCACCGATGGGGCATCCACAACACCACAACACAGGACGGCAAGGAGTTCCAAGTGTTGAAGATTCTATTAGGAAGAAAATTTCTTCTTGTTGTTGTCCTGTACTGCTGCTGTCTCAGCTTGAGATTATGCCCGCGCAGGCGGTGGTCGTCAGACAATGTGAAAAGAGATCTGAGGTCACTGCCAATGAAACTGTTCAATATTCGAAACGTTAATATGAGATCTCCACGAGCTTTCCGATTCTCAAATGTATCGAGATTAGCCATGGCAAGACGACGATCGTAAGAGGGCCTTACTCGACCAAAGGAAATCCGTGTGGCGCACTAGGTCGGCACTCCACACAGGACCGGCGAACTCCAAAATCGGCCTGACGTAGGTCTTGTAGAGTTTAACGGAAGTCGAAAAAGAAACATCAGCGAACGATTTCTGCAGTAGATATATCGATTTCCTAGCTTTCCTGCAGATGGTGGTTATATGTTCAGACCAGCTCAAATCACTAGTCACCACCACACCCAGGTCGGTGTGAGAATCTACACTAGCTAGTGTTGTACCGCCGATAGTGTAGGTAAATCTTGGATTCGACCGGCCAATATGGAGAACAACACACTTAGATATATTCAGACAGAGCAGCCATATGTGGCACCACTCAAGAAGCCTATCAAGATCTTGCTGAAACTGGTGATACTGTATAAATGGGTCTGAGTAAATTTTAGTGTCATCTGCGAAAAAAGAGCACGAGGACGTCAGAAGTAAAGGAATGTCTACAACATAAACCAGGAAAAGCAAAGGCCCGAGCACAGATCCCTGTGGTACTGAGCGGTTAGTCAGAAAAGCCGAAATCCAACTAAGAAGATGGCCACGGATACGAGCGTGTTCGAGTTTCAGCAACAGTCTACGTCTCGGAACACGATCAAACGCCTTCGAAAAATCCAGATATACCACGTCCGCACAACCCCCACTATCAACGGATGAGGTCCAGTCGTTCAAACACTGTAGAAGGTTGGTTATGACTGATCGGCCAGGGACGAACCCATGTTGTTGTTCGGGAATCACGTTATTCTGCAGTAGGAAGTCAGTCATAGATCGACAGATTATTGACTCCATTAGCTTCGACGCCACTGGGACAAGACTGATAGGACGGTAATTTCCGGGGTCTAACTTGTCACCTTTCTTGTAGATGGGAGTAACGCCAGCTGTCAACCAAGAATTGGGTAAGATGCCTTTCTGAAAGGATGCCGACATGATCTTACTCAGCAGTGTGGCTACTGAGGGGCAACAATTCCGGAAAAATGAAGAAGTCAATCCGTCTAAGCCTGGAGATGTTGAAGTGTTGAGACGTTTGATAGAGGACTCTACGCTAGCTACATCGAAGCCAATGTACTGCAATTCATCAGACACTCGTGGACTCAGTACAGAAGGAAGGTCGTTGCTCGATGGTTCTGTGGTGAAAGTGGTCGAGAAATATTGCCCAAGGAGTTCGCTCACCTGTTCATTACTCTCGCAGAGAACACCATCAGGACGACGTAGATGCGGGGTAGCCACTTTGGAATTGAGAGCTCTTCTGACGTACTTGTATAGAAGCTTCTTGTTGTTGCTTGTTATAATCTTTTCCTCATACCGTTGTCTAGCTAGCCGAAGGGAGTGGGAAATCTGGTTGGAAAATTCCCTGTGAACTCTAAAATCCTCCGGTTCCTGACTACGGCGGAAACGCCCCCAAAGGTTTTTCTTATGCTTAATCATTTTCAGCAGAGTATGGACTATCCAGGGTTTGCATTTGTTATAGAGGGTGGTTTTTAAGGAGGTGTGCCTTGAAATGCACAACACAAAGAAACATGCTCATGGAATTTATCCCACATGATGTCTGGGCAATCGCTACTGAAAAGTTGATCCCAATCCACGAGATTCAAGTCATTAGAAACAGCTTCGTGTCCCCAAATTTTTTCCCAGGTAGTATGCATTTTCTGGGTCGTTGAGGTTTCATTTTCTGTTGTTGCGTTATAATCAAGTGAGCGAAAGAATTGCTTGGTGTTTTTGTAGTATAATTGATTGTTCTTAAATCTTTTCACTCTATCATTGTAACGATGGATACGATTTCCTAATGCCTTAACTTTCTGTTTCAGGGTGTCGCAAGCCACCTCCAGTTTATGCCTGTATTACTTCGGGTCTTGATGTGGAATTCTGATGCTATGCGGTGAACAGCCTTTAGGAGTCTTCTGGTCGGTGAGTCAGTTTGCAGGTAAGTATATAGAGTGCCAATTTTTTTCCTAATCGTTTTAATTTTGGTTTCCAGGCGTGTTTTCCAGGGTGGTGTTGTTTCCCTTGAAGGCGCTGGTTTTCGGTTTGTGAGCTGTATATTATTGTTTTCGCAGATTGTTACTGCTCCGATATATACGTAGTCTATGATCTCTTCAAGCGTTGACTCATTGTTCATGTAGGTTTGCAGTATTTCGTCGAAGTCGCGAATATCACTTATAATATTCTGTGAGGCCTTCAGTCTGGGTATTCCTGGTCTTTCTCGAGGGGAGACGCCCATGTATATGTGTAAGTTTTTGTTGAATATACGTTCCATTTTATGTTTTTGAGTGTTTGTTCTTTCCTCTGAATTTGTCACATTCACAGGAGCGACCACTTCTATCTGTTGACGGTTATCTTCCACGATTGGTGCGTACGGTCTTGTACTTCTCCGTATATCATCCAACTCAAGTTAGGATCCACCTAACTCTGTTTGTGAGCAGGTTCGGGTATGATCGTTTCTCTGGATTGATGTCATTCCATGTGGTGGTAAGGAGTTCGCGATATGTTCTTCCAGTGGTTTGTTGCAGTTCTTGGGTAACATAATGAGTGCGCATTATGAGGATATTCTCCTCCTCTGGCCAGCGTACTCTTCCATCTCGTCTTGGAGCGTTAGCGGGGCGGGAATTTAGTTCGTCCAAGCTTATGCTCCTTCTTAATCTGCCGGAAAGGTTCGAGATCTGGCTTACGGTGCCATCTCGGGGGGCTGCGCCGCTCGCTCCACAGCTTACCCCATTGGGCTCTTCCTCCGGACGGCTCCGAAGAGGGCCAGCTCGCTGCCCTCTACAGCCCTGGGTTCTGCTTCTCGTGACAGGAGCATTCTAATTCATCAACTTTTCAGGTTGCTGGCCTGAGAGGTTGGGTGACTTGGGTATGCGGGTTCGTCAATCCCGAAGGCTTACGCCCCCCTGCATATATACAGGGTGTACCAAGTTCGACGGCCTATTAGGCGTTTCTGGAGAACTAGACTTATTTGAAATCTGAAAATTGGGATTATTATATTGTTTGACATTATCTACCGAGCTAAAATATTCTTGGAGCCTGACCACTTTCAGTTATACAGGGAGCGAAAAAAAAATGTTCAAAATTTTTTTTTCTGTTTTTTTCTTTTTGAATTTGACAGAGTATGCAATTCTGAATACATTCGTACTCAAATCGTTGCATTCGTCGAAATACTTTCAAAAATATCGAGAAAAACCTGAAAAAAAAGAGAGAAAAGAGTATTCGGTATTATGTTCGTTATTCCTAATCTAGATACTTTAAGCACAAACCGTTTTCACATTTTTAAAGTCGAAGAATGTAGAAATATTGTACATTTCTAGAATTTTGAAAAATTCATCACAGGGTGTTCCAAATGTTGGGTCAAAAATTGGGATCAAGATTGGCCCATAACTTTCGTTTTTCAAATTAGAACCCTATTTTTTTATGATTGCGTTGGATTGTACAAAGAAAAATGATGATAATGTTTCAACATGTTGATGCTCCTAAAATTGATAATTCTTGAGTTATTTAGGATTTTCTGATTTTATGTCGTACGTAGAGTCAAATTCATTAAATCTGTTTCATATCAACTATGACCTTGGTCATAAAAGATAAATTATTCCAATAACTCACTAGTGACACACCTTTTTCTTTAATTCATTCATCATTGTTGTTATGAAACAGATTTTATGAATTTGACGCAACGTACGACATGGAATCAGAAAATACTAAATAACTCAAGAATTATTAATTTTAGAAGTGTCAACATGATGGAACATTATCATCATTTGTCTTCGCAGAATCCAACGCAATTATAAAAAAATAGGGTTCTAATTTGAAAAACGAAAGTTATGGGCCAATCTTGATCCCAATTTTTGACCCAACATTTGGAACACCCTGTGACGAGTTTCTCAAAATTCTAAATATGTAAAATATTTCCACTCTCTTCGACTACAAAAACGTGAAAACGGTTTGTGCTTGAGATATCTAGATTAGAAATAGCAAACATTATACCCAATACTCTTATCTACCTTTTTTTTCAGTTTTTTTTTTATATTTCGGGAAGTATTTTAACGAATGCAATGATTTGAGTACGGATGTATTTAAGTGTGTGTCACTAGTGGAATAATTCATCTTCTATGACCAAGGTCATAGTTGATATGGAACAGATTAAATGAATTTGACGCTACGTACCACATAAAATCAGAAAATCCTAAATAACTCAAGAATTATCAATTTTAGGAGCATTAACATGTTAGAACACTATCATCATTTTTCTTCAAACAATCCAACGCAATCATAAAAAAATAGGGTTCTAATTTGAAAAACGAAAGTTATGGGCCAATCTTGATCCCAATTTTTGACCCAACATTTGGAACACCCTGTGATGAATTTTTCAAAATTCTAGTAATGTACAATATTTCTACATTCTTCGACTTTAAAAATGTGAAAACGGTTTGTGCTTAAAGTATCTAGATTAGGACTAACGAACATAATACCGAATACTCTTTTCTCTCTTTTTTTCAGGTTTTTCTCGATATTTTTGAAAGTCTTTCGACGAATGCAACGATTTGAGTACGAATGTATTCAGAATTGCATACTCTGTCAAATTCAAAAAGAAAAAAACAGAACAAAAATATTTTGAACATTTTTTTTTCGCTCCCTGTATAACCGAAAGTGGTCAGGCTCCAAGAATATTTTAGCTCGGTAGATAATGTCAAACAATATAATAATCCCAATTTTCAGATTTCAAATAAGTCTAGTTCTCCAGAAACGCCTAATAGGCCGTCGAACTTGGTACACCCTGTATATATATATATATATATATATATATATATATATATATATATATATATATATGTGTGAAATTAAAAAAAAAATATATATATATATATATATATATATATATATTAGACTGGGCGTTAAAAAAAATGTTAGTGCTCCAAGTTGATTTTCCTGAAGTTGAACCAATCTCAATATTAAGGCGTGCCGGTGAATTTTTCAATTTTTTTTTTAATATGAAAATTCTGAAAGAGTTAAAAGTCGTAAGCGATACTACAAAAAGAGCTGTAAGTTAAGTAGAAGGCTACGTGAATATTTCATCAAAAAATGAAAACCCGAAGCAATTTTTAATCCAGGTGTTATCAGACTATAGGAAGAAATATCATGATTCCTCGAAACAAACAGTCATGAAAGAATTCACTTGAAAATTTTTACATTTATTTTATGTATCTTGATAATTTTTCTATGTTTAAAATAAAAAGGAACCAGAAAATCTATAGGAAGAAAACATTTAACAGAATAATACAGCGACAATATTCAACACTTTATTCTACGTAGAATTTTTCAAGCGTGCTCTTGAATTGTGTATTAATAATACCTTCAAATAATAGCGTGAAAAATATCACCAGGATCAAACTCATTTGTCTGCAATTTAATTTTTGTAAGCGATAGGAAATCATTCAAAAATAAAGTAAAAACTTGATAAAAAACATATTAAAAAAATGGAGAAATTCACCGGCACCACGCCTTAGTATTGAGATAGAGAGCTGAAATTTGGAGGATCGCTTTTTTTTTGTTCAACTTTAGGAAAATCAACTTGGAGCACGAATTTTTTTTTTAACGGCCAGTCTAATATATATATAATTACATAATATGGCCCCATACGAATTAGATACATTGTTTATCTATTTACCATTGATTCGATATATTACTATGTTGTATTTTGCAGACTAAGCAATGAACACCTGCAGTCAATACGCAGGAAGAATAAGATAAGAGAATGTTATAAATATCTGTTGATGACAATTTCTAGTCAGTTAATTAATCGATCTAGTAGCTCTACCAAGTATTAACGTTGTATTGTATTGAATAAAGTAAAGTAGTTTTTTTTTTAAAACGAAGTCTTCCTCCCGAAAAACATAATTGGCGACGAGGTCTGGGATTGTGCCGGTTTTGTGAAAATCTGTGAGTTCCTGAAAAAGAAGAGGTCCATCCAGTCTACAACACCGTCGGTTTCAACCGTTGAGCACAAGAAGAACTAGGTGAAGAAGACAGGAGCCCGATCACCTGAGTAGCGCCCCGTGACGGTTTCAACTTCAGCAAGACAACGTGGTGAGCAATCCTTTAATTACTCCCAGTTTACCTAATCTGGCCCAAAATTAGTCAACCTTTTCCCCAAGTTTTGAGCGTAAAACTTGTATAAAGTTTTCTCTAGGTTTCTTATTTCAAAAACCGATTTATAAAGTTTTTCCTAGGTTTCTTATTTCAAAAACCGATTACAATAGTTTTTCCTAGGTTTCTTAAGAAAAAACCGACAACGCGATTGAAATAATAATTGATATAATTGATAATCGATATAATTACATAATAATTGATATAACTGATTTAACTGATTGAATACGTGTAATATTAAAATAATTCAATATTACGTCGATTAAACACTTTAGAGGTCGTAAGAATAAAACAAACAAAATGGCAGTAGATTTGTCGCTAGCTGAAAAGTTTGGTATGCTGTTACCCAAATTTTCTGGTGTTGAGAACGAGTTGCATTCGTTCATAAAAAGTGTTGATGATTATTTAGCGATGTTCGTAAATGAAAATATTATGGTGAAAAATTATTGCTTCGCAGTGGTCAAATCGAAACTGATAGATAGAGCCCTAGCAGAAGTAGCAACGTCTGACATTCCGAATAATTGGGATGTTCTCAAACATTTCTTATACACAAAATTTGGTGATCAAATTAACCTTGACGTTTTGATACACCAATTACAATTCTTAAACAAAAAGCCCAATGAAGATATAATATTGTTTATAGACCGAATAATTTCTTTGAAAATAAGAATAAATTATAGGATAGATGCAGATAGAATGCCAGATCCGGAAAAAGCCATTTATAAGAATAATATTTTGAAAATTTGTAAAACTGTTCTAATATCAAACGCACCCATGGAGTTAAGAACATATTTAATAACAAATAATGAATTTTCTTTTGATGACACAGTAAATGCAACGAAAGACTATATGTGCAATCTAGCCCAATATGAATTACTTGATAAGAGTAGAAAAAATAAAAATTGCGCTCAGAATCATTCAAAAAATGTTCCAAGAAATTATAATTATAATTCACAAAATAGATCAAATCACGCATTTAATAATTACGGCGAAGTACCTAGATTTCCTTCGCAGCCAGTTCAATTTACTCAGAGAAATACTAATTACCAATACCCAAATCATAATAATAATTTTAAACCGAATTATTGAAGCAATGTTTTTAAACCAAATTCCAATCAAAGAATTACTACCCCTCCAGAAAAAATGTCGATACAGACAAGAAATTATCCCCAGAAACGTTCAAATTACTCAACGCAATATAATCCAAATCCCCAACGTAACTTTTATCATAATAATTACCAGAATAGAAATCAACATAATAATCCTAATTTTTACTTTGAAGAATTAACTCATTTAGATACGAGGAAACAGAGAAATGAAAATCAATTTAATTACTATAAACCTTCAACGTCAAGAAACCACGACAATAATAGTCGAAATTTTCGCGAACTTACCCAAGAAGACGCATTGACTTAAATTATAATATTAATCATTCTAATCAATTGCCCTTTATTGAATTTAAATATCCAAGATGTAAACTTTTAATCGATAGTGGCTGTTCAGTATGTTTGATAGATCCAAAATTTGCTTATAATAATTTCTATGATAATATTTTTCAAGAAGAAACAACATTAACTGCATGCATGAAGCAGGATATTTCAAATGAAAAAGTATTACTTCCTTTATTTTCAGAATTCCGTATGAATGATAGTCACCCTTTTGTACTTTATAGATTTCATAATAATTACGATGTCATTATAGGAGCCGATTTTCTTAATAAATACGGTTTGACATTCGATTTTGAAAATCAAGTATTGATGAATAAATATTGTAGAATTCCATTCAAATATGGAGAAACTTCGATTGAAAATAATTGTTTAATTCAGAAAGTATCACAACTTGAAAAAGAAAAATATGAGCTTTTCAAAAACTTTGCAAATAATTTGCAGGAAATTGATAAAATCGATAAAGCAAATGAAGATTTGAAAACTGAAAATGAACAATTGAAATCTAAACTTTTCATGATTGAGATGTCTAATAAAGAACTTGAAAAGATGATTGAATTGAACTCTAAAGCAAGTTATGAAATGGAAAAAGAAATTTCAAATTTGAAAAAATCAATAAACGTAATAAATAGGGAAAAACCAAGTTCACAAAAATCCTATTTTAGGATGAATAAAGCAGATATTAAGAATAAGCAAGTAAAATCAGAATCTGATAGGTTGAATGATGAAAATACGATTATAAATAAAGACTTCGCATATTTTAATGACATTACGTATGAAAACTTTACGAAACTATATGAAACAAATAATATTCCCGATTGTCATAATATTGAAGAAAAACAAGGAAATTTATTTAAAGCCCCTAATAAATATTCGTTAGCCCATTGCGTATCAGAAGATTTTCATATGAGTAGAGGCATTGCCCGAGATTTCAAGAGAAAATTTGGAAATATAGACGAATTAAAATCGCAAAATAAAAAAGTAGAAGTAGCTATTATTCAAAATAAAAACCGTGTTATTTACTATTTGATAACCAAGAAATCCTATTATGATAAACCTACATACGAAAATGTATTTAATTCCCTTTTATATTTGAAAAAACTTATGGAGTCAAGAAATGAAACTCATTTAGCTTTACCGCGTATAGCGTGCAGATTAGATGAATTAAAATGGCCTATTATTCTGAATATGATCAAGTATATTTTTGCAAGATGCAAAGTGAAAATAATTATTTATTATTTATCGCCACTGCATACTGAAGTAAATAAAGAATTTATAGATTTTAATGCAATCGAAGATAATGAATCAATTTTTAATAATGTAACAGACGACGAATTAGATAAATGTTTAAATCTTTTAACTGAGCCTAATGCAGAATTGCCCGTTTTAAATGATGAAGATTTAACTGAATTACAATCAGAAAACATAATTGTCCATAGCGATGTAACAGTTCACAGTAATACTGAAAATCCAATCTTACAACTCCCTTACACTGAAAGAAGTATTAATGCTTATCCATTACAAATTATTTTGAAGATAGGTCCAAGTTATAATGTGACGAAAGTGAAACTGTTCGGAGATAAACTACGATTTAGAGTCTCCATTAATTCGATTGATACAGATATTTTTCGATTTATTAAAGAATACGTTCAACCTCAAAAATCATATACTATATATTTTGTCTCTGAAGAATTAGAAAAACCGTTTATACGAATTTTACAAAATAATTTCAATTATAAAACCCTACAATTCAAAATTTCTAAAATATTCGTGGAAGATGTCGAAGACAAAGACGAACAATTACTACGAATTCAGCAATATCATGAAACCAAAACTATTCATCGCGGATTGAGAGAAAATTTAATAAGTTTGAGACGTAAATATTATTGGCCGAATATGAATAAAGACGTACAGAATTATATTAACTCGTGTGAGATATGTCAGAAAAATAAATATGAGAGAACGCCGATTCAATTACAATTTAAACCGAACCCAATAGGATCAAAACCATTTACACACATATATTGTGATACTATAAGATTTGGACAAACCTATTGTTTGAGCATTATTGATTCGTTCTCTAGATTAGGACAATGTTATCCTCTATTACAAAAAACTGGAACAGAAATTGTAGATAAATTGATATTATATTTTAGCCATTATGGAATACCAAATAAAATAACATGCGATAACGGACTTGAATTCAAAAATAGTGTGGTTCAAGATTTTTGTAAAATACACCAAATAGAAATTCATTACATTTCGAATTACAATCCGAATTCGAATGCACTTGTAGAGAGGTTTCATTCTACTTTAACTGAACAATTAAGAGTTATCAATTCCAGTAATTCAACGTTCCAAAATAAATTAGCACAGGCTTTACTTAGTTACAATAATTCCAATCACTCCAGTTTAGAAATGACTCCGATGCAAATAATCAAAGCTGATTTAAATTATTCCTTGTCAATAGAAAAAACGCACAACGAAAAAGTGCAGAATTATATTGAAAATTATATCGAAAACTTGAACGATATTGCTGTACAATTAAATAAAAGTCAGAAAAAGGCCACAGAACATTTAGATAAATTGAATATGAAACGATTAGCTGAAAAGGACCATGATTTAAATGAAAACCCAACGTATTTAAAAAATCCAATAACGCGTAAACTCGATCCAGTTTATAAAAAGGCAAATATTCGTGAGATTGATTCACACCGTATACAAGATGTGAAAAACAAACATATTTATCATAAAAAGATTTTAAAACAACGGAAAAAACATTAAATACTTTTGTTTCAGATTCAAGATGAAACACTTCGTTTTCCTTCTTATAATACTAAAGATAATTATAATAACCAGTATTAAAATTACTCCCTTGGAAAATAATATACTCCCCATTTTACTTGGAAAAGCGTATATAACAAAGAAGAATATACAACTAATTTATCATATTGATTTGAAACAAGTCGAGGATCTTATTTTAAAGTATCAGAAAGAAATTGATAATTTGAAAAATAAAGAATTATTGGGATTTACACAAACGCCGCATTATGAATATTTAAAACATTCGAATACAATTAATATTAGAACTTTAGAAGAACTTCTTAATGAAAAAATAAGAGTCAAAAGAGGACTCATTAATATTGGAGGTAAAATTTCAAAGATTTTATTTGGAACGTTAGATTCAGACGATGAAGAACTTTATAAAAATTATTTTGAAAGTATAGCAAGAAACGAGGACACACTTATGAGGAATCAAAGACAGATTGCTACTGTAATTAATGATTTGAAAAATAAGTATATTGATAAATTTCGACAATTTGCAGATAATTATAAATTATTACGAACAATACCGCAATTGAGACACATTGAACACATGCATCTTCTCACATTTGAAATTAAGGATATTAAAAGTATACTAGATGAAATCCAAACAGCAGTGAGCTTTGCTAGATTACATATTCTACATGAATCTATTTTGCCATATACAAAATTCGCAGAATTAATTAAAAATGACACTATTATTCCAATGAATCATTTAAAAGATTATTATCAATTATGTCATACAAAAGTCATATTTAAAGAGAAAGTTCTATTATTTCTTATATCAATTCCGACCGTTTATGAAGAAAATTTTAATCTATACAAGTTTTACTACATCCCTCAGAAAAACTTAACCCTTCCTTATACCAATCCTTATATGCTCACTCAACAAGAAGAATTGAAATGGTCAACCAGTGAATGTCATGCAGTCGAAGAAGATTTCCTTTGCGATCAAGACTCCTTAACAAAACCTCCAGAATGTATGAATACTGTATTGAAGACACATTTAGAAAACTGTCCCAGGAAAAAAGTTATTCCTATATCAAATTTGAAAACTTTGGAAGATGGAAGCATCCTTTCGATAAATAATATAGAGATTCAAGAAAAATGTCCTCAGCAAACAAAATATTACTTCACTTCACCGATGGCGATAATCCAATCGAAATGTATCATAAGTAACTTTCAAAAAGAGATATTCCCAACTTCGATTAAAAATGAAGAAAAATACATAATCCTACCCAAGACGGCGATAGTCCCACGAAACCAATCCCAAGAAGAGGAAAAAGAAGAATTCCAGGAAGAAGATATTCCAGATGTCAAATTAGAAGATATTCAAAGATGGAATCCAAGTACACCATCAACTTTTATTATTTTTATAGGAATATTTATGTTTTTAATTATTTTATACTTTTTATTGAAATATTTTGAAATATGTAAAGCTACACCTAATCAAGGTGATACCTTTATCCAAAGGGGGGAGGAATTACATAATATGGCCCCATACTAATTAGATACATTGTTTATCTATTTACCATTGATTCGATATATTACTATGTTGTATTTTGCAGACTAAGCAATGAACACCTGCAGTCAATACGCAGGCAGGCCCCTCTTTCCCCTGGGGCACTATGGGCAAGTGCCCAGGGCCCCGCGATCGATAGGGGCCCCGCTCAGATCAATTGTTCTGAACCGAAAGGATGTAAAATTTCCTCAATTCCTCAATATATTATTGAACAGATTTTTTCGAAAAGATCTAAACGCTTCTTTCTTTCAAAATTCCCTTTCGCGTATTAAAATTCCCTTCAGGTAAAATGGCGGTAGTTTTCATTAAAAATAACTCCAAATGAATTGGAATTCCCACTTTCTCGTCAACAAGTTTTCGAAGGCTGCAAGTTTCATGACTCGTGCCCATACCGGCATACACTAGATAAGAGCCATTATTAGCTTGTGTTATTTGTTAGGGTGGTTCCCCATAAAACATCTGTTCGAATCGTGTTGTTGATCACATTATTGTTTTCATTGGGAATCTTTCAAGGAAAACCCCATTCAACTACATAATTTCAGACAGCGCTACAAGACAAGAAATCAGTGGCCTATCAGAGGGCCCCGCAGAACTCACCCAAAGGGGCCCCAAGCCAAGCTAACAGCATCAAATGGTGCCCCAATAATATCATTCTATTGAACTTGCCGATTCGCGAGATCTTTCCCTTTATATAACGAACAAAACTTATACATAGAAGCTACAATGATCATTCCTGAAAAAATGAGATATACTTCTAAATTATAAAAAAAAATGAGTTTTCCAGTTATTCCATTCGAAATTTGAATTATCACTCAATTACTCCATGTGCTACCCTGTTTTCAAGGGTTTTTTAATAAACCGTCAAGCTTTTCGGGACTCTCCTTAAACGTGTCGCAAACACGTCTCTCAGACTTTTGAGCTTACTCAGCTTTGGACAAGAAGTCCAAGAAGATGTCCAGAAGCTTGGACATCGACAAGTTGATAGATATGCATTTTTGTTGAATAATTTTTCAAGTTTTTACCACATTGATGACTCGTTAGTAATTACATCACGGCATTAGAATACCGTGTCTATGTGTATCGTGAATGAACCCACTCGGCGGTAGGGAATTCCCCTTTATTTGTATTTTGTATGTGGTATTGTGGGTAGGGGCCCCATTATCCTAATGTGCCCAGGGCCTCCAAGAAGTTAAAGACGGCCCTGTACGCAGGAAGAATAAGATAAGAGAATGTTATAAATATCTGTTGATGACAATTTCTAGTCAGTTAATTAATCGATCTAGTAGCTCTACCAAGTATTAACGTTGTATTGTATTGAATAAAGTAAAGTAGTTTTTTTTTTAAAACGAAGTCTTCCTCCCGAAAAACATAATTATATATATATATATATATATATATATATATATATATATATATATCGACATTTTTTGTTTTCACGAAACCCCCCCCCTAATTATCTTCAGGGTATCGAAAAGAGAACTCCATGAGAATATCAGCTTCAAATAATAATATTTAGAGGTCGCTCATCAATTATTTCTATTTTCCCTACTAATAGTAGGGAAAAAAATTTTTTTTCAATAAAAAATTCCTAGAGCAGAAACCAATAGACGGATTTCATTGTGTAATACATTTTCGTGTAGACAATCAGATACACTACAAAAATGACCCTTACGATATTTCGGTAAAACGGCCCCTTCAAAAGTTATTCGATTCGATGCTAATAGTGATGTTTTTTTGAAGAAAAAAATTATTCAAAAAAATCGATTCTGTTTGTTTTCACGAAACTCTATTTCCACTTATCTTCAAATTAAAAGGCGTCTGTGAAGATATTAGCTTTGAATATTAATATTTAGAGGTCGCTCAGCAATGACTTCTATTCCCGCTGTTGATAGCAGGAAAAAATTTTCTTTTTTCAATAAAAAATTTTTTCTTCACGAACCATATGACGGAATCCATTGTGTGATACATTTTCGTGTGGGAACTAGATGCTCTACGAAAATGTCTCATACGATATTTCGATAAAACCGCTCGTTCAAAAGTTATTCGAACTTTTTCTTCAAATTTACCTCTATATCAATAAGATATATTGGGGTATTTTGGAAAAAAAATTCAAATAAGTGGTTTCATCGAGATATCGTATTGAACATTTTCGCAGAGTATCTAGTTCCCTACACTAAAATGTATCATACAGTGAAATCCGTCTATTGGTCCGTGAACAAAAAATTTTTTATTGAAAAAAGAATTTTTTTCCTGCCATCAGCAGCGAAAATAGAAACTATCGATGAGCGACCTCTAAATATTAATATTCAAAGCTAATATTTTCACAGACGGCTTTTGTCTATGTCCTGAAGATGATTAGAAGGCGGGTTGCGTGAAAACAAGTAAAGTCGATTTTTTTGAATAATTTTTTTCTTCAAAAATACCTCAATATTAGCATCGAATCGAGTAACTTTTGAAGCGGCCGTTTTATCGAAATATCGTAAGGGACATATTTGTAGAGTATCTGATTACCTACACGAAAATGTATCACACAAAGAAATCCGCCTATTGGTTTGTGTTCTAGGAACTTTTTATTGAAAAAAGAAATTTTTCCCCTGTTATTAGTAGGCAAAATAGAAATAATTGATGAGCGACCTCTAAATGTTATTATTTGGAGCTGATATTTTCACAAAGGTCTTTTTTCGATACCCCGAAGATAATTAGGAGGGGGTTTGGTGAAAACAAAAAAAGTCGATTTTTTTGAATCAGTCTAATATATATATATATATATATATATATATATATATATATATATATATATATATATATATATATATATATATATATATATATATATATATCAGCACCTCGGAGGTAAAGTGTGTTAAGTCACATTTTTTCAGATACGAACTTCCTAAAATATTGGATTCACATAAGTAAATTCTACCTATTGGAACACATTTTTGACTCCCTGGGTATATCAAGTCACCAAATAATGGCAGTTGACATTCTTTGAAACAATAATGGAACTGAAAAATCTCTGTTTCGTCTAATTTTGATATTGTGACTTAACACACTTTACCTCTGGAACGAGATATCCTGCTCGTAAGTACTCCAGTGTTTCCAGCTTACTCACATAAGTATTTTCCAGGTGGCTCTAGGGTACCTGCCATGGAGGACTTTGGACCTCCATTCTGATGTTAGCTCCTCAGTTGTTTTTATGGGAGGTAAATTGTTGGTCACGTTGGGCCAAATTGAGTGCAGAGATGTCATTGTCAGCCTCACACAAAGCCCGGAAGAGAGGTGAATTGTTTTTATAAAAATGATTTCTCAAGCTTTCGATATTCCTACGGTGAGTGGCTTCGATATTGAGTAATCCTCTTCCTCCCTGCTGTCGTGGGAGGTAGAGTCTAATTGTGGACGAATGAAGATGGTGAAACCCACCTCTTGTGAGAGTGGCCCTCACAGCTCTATCCAGCTCCCTAAGCTCGGTCGCCGACCAGGTCAACACACCAAATGAGTAGGTCATACATATGGTATCGTCCATATGTTAATGGCGGTGAAGAGGGATCTGGAGCTGAGACCTGATTTAAGGAGCAAGTTTATTCTCCCTAGCATTTTTCTTTTGAAGACTTGCTTCATCTCGGGAACATTAATCTCAAGCGCCTGTCTGACTCCTATATACTTGTACGAATCATTGGTGTTTAGATTCGGTATGGTTAGATTGGTCATGAGTGTTGTTTCAGGCCCTGCATTCTGTATCTTTCCTCTCCTCACCTCGAGGACTGCACACTTGTCCGTACCCATTTTCATACCAATTGAATCGCTAAAAGCCCGTACTATCTCCAGCAGCCCCCCAAGGTCATTCTGACTTGCATCGTACAGCTTGAGGTCGTCCATATATAGGTGGAGTGTGATCTTAATTTTGCTCCTCTTATTAATGACGTACCCGTATTTGGTGTTATTTAGGAGTATGCTCAAGGGATTAAGGGCGAGGCAAAACCATAAGGGACTGAAGCTGTCTCCCTGGAAGATAACGCGATAAATGCGAACCTCCCCCGATTCCATTTTTTAACAACAATGTGGTCCTCCAGGTCTTCATGAGATGATTCAAAATGGTTATGATATTTTTAGCCACCCCATGTATTTTAAGCGCCTCCAGTAGCCAGGAGTGGGGAACTGAATCAAAGGCTTTTTGGTAGTCCACCCACACGACAGATATATTCCTGAGCCTTTTACGTGCCTGTTTGGTCATGATATAGTCAGACACGGGCAGCTCCTTACATCCCTTGGTTCGCGCACGGCGTCCATACTGCTCATGACTCATCAGTCCATGTTTCCTCAGAGGTTCGTTCGTATGTTTAGTTAAGATGGAATTGAAGAACGGTTGGGAGGCACGTTATTGGGCGATAGTTTTTGGAATTGGTGGGATCATCTCCTTTAGGTATCAGGTGAGTTTTGCCTTTGGTGAAAAATTCCGGAATCACAGAAGGGTCAGCCAAAGCGCTCTGGAAAAATTCTTGTGGGGATTGGTGTACGGACGTGAAATATCTCCACCAGTAATTCTGGATCTTATCGACCCCCGGAGTTGTCCAGTTTTTAGATTTTCCCAGAGCGTCAACTATATCTGCAACATCGATAACTATGTCAGCCATTTTAGCGCTTGGGATCTTTAATCGAGCTTCATCAATCCAGAGTGCTTTCACATCGTGAGTTGTTTTCTTTGACCACATGTTAGACCAGTACCGATGGGCGTGTTTAACCTTGAGTTGGGTAGATTCAGGTCTTTCGTTTTCTTCCAAATTACGGAAAAACTGTTTTTGATTGGTATAAAACCCTGTGTTATTTTTGTATCTTTTAAACCGTTCGTTATAGCGATGTATTCGGCTTCCTAAAACTTTTATTTTTTGTTTCAGGTAATCGCATCTGAGATGAACTTTCTCTCTGAAGGAAGGGTCCTTTCGTCTTATGCTTAACTCCGATGCAATACCCCTAACAGCTTTGATTACGTTCGCTGATGGGTTCGAGGTATTTAGGTAGGTATGCATTATTCCAATCTTTTTCCGCATGTTAGATATCTTCTTCTCCAGGCGATCCTTCCATGGTGGTATTGAGAGCTGTTTTTTCATGCTGTTCATAGGAGATGGTCCTATCCTCTGCCCGTTCAACTCACATATGGTGACCGCTCCTGCATAAACAATATCCACCAGCTCCTCCAGGCCATTTACAGTCTCAAGCTGCCTTGGAAGAAAAGAGTTGAGAGACCGGACCGACTTCATGATCCCCTAGAGTATCTCAGCCTGGGTATCCCAGGCCGGCTCGACTCCTGAGTACTTCAAGAAGTTTCCAATGAAAGACTCTTCCAGTTCATGTCTTCTCTCAGGAAACAACAAACTCCTCTTCACTCCCCGTAACGATCTGGGAGGTTCATCTTGTCGACTCACTTGTTCTTCCTTTTGTATACATGGTGAGCACGTTGTTCTGATGGTCTCCAGCTCAGCTGCCGAAAACTTCTGTCCATTTAAAATCCATCTAACACTATTAGATATCAATTGTGCGTATACCATTCTATCAGGTCTCATATCATGCCATATATCTACCAGTAGTTGTCTGTAAGCTTTTTCAGTTCTCCCAGCAAGATCCATAGCAATATAATGTGCGCGCATTATACTGTGTAATTTTCATCTCTTGTCCAGCGCCTTCGTTCATCCTGTTGTGATCTCGGAGCCATAGAAATACTAACGAGAGCGGAGTGAGTACCTAAAACACCCAAGCTACCTCGACCACTTCGAACTGCAGGGATTGCGTTTGTATTTCTATGAGGGATTGGAATGGAATTGGCCTTGCAGTGCCGTCTCGAAGGGGTGCGCCGCTTGCCCCACACGTACCTCCTACAGGCCGAACATCCTGACAGTTCCGAGAGGAGCCGACCCGAGACTCCTCACTGCCCTGGTATTTACTTCTAGTAATAGGAGCGTAATATAAAAGAAATCTATCGAGGGTGCTAACCTCGAAAAGATTGTTTGGACTCAAGTACGCGGGGGGCGTCACTCCCGCGGCTCCGCTCGCGTTATATTTCAATTTAAAACGGTACTAATAGGTCCGCAACCCCACATTCCTAACCTCGTATCGAAGGAGAGACAGCACGTGTATACATGACAAAAACGATGCTCGCGTATAGATTCAATAATTTCTTGCTCAAAGTAACAATCGTTCAACCTTCTGTAACTTTCAAAGTATCCATTATAAAACTATACTGTAAAAAGCATTTTTCATCAGGAATAAATGCCGCAGATAACAGTCACATTCTTTTTTATATTGATTCATTCATGCCAGTCAGAAGCCCTCTTCAAATTGACCATTATTTTGGATTCAATTGAAAATGTTAAAAATGGCTATCGTGGGTTGTCTTCGGCAGTTAGACATATGCCATCGCGGACTCTTTATAGAACTTTTCGAGCACTACAAAATGGTCTTCGGCCATATTTCTCTTATAGTTTACGCAGCGTCGCATGTAAAAGCCGGAAAGTACCGGGACTTTTCATGAAAAATAGATATTTTTTCTTATTTCCTCGTTATATAGGGATGAACCCTACATGAAAACCTCCCAAAATAAATTCTCTACAATATAGGGAAAGTTTCATCAAAATCGGTCGTCTGGTTCCTGAGTCCATAGAGGACAAACACACGGACATTAGGTACCTTTACATTAACGATCTTTCACGCGCGAAAATTACTCGCGCTTTCGCGCGCTCTGGAGTGGCGCGTGTAAAGCCGCATCCACATTATGCCGCTGTGTGCCGAGCGGCTTTGCCAATCGGAAAAATCCCATCGGCAAAGCCAACGAGAGAGGACGCATCCACATATGCGTTGGGCTTCCCCGTCGGCATTCATTCAGTCGCACAAAGTTCCCCTACGAGGATTTACTGATTCTTTCAGCCTCAGTTATTATAATTGAAAATGAAAAGAAAATACGGCGTAAGCGACGGTTTTTGGTACGGCCAAGCCTTCGAAGTAGAGAACGGTACTGATCGATCAATTGTAGGACGTTTTCGTTTGTCCATTCCATCCTACCAACATGCGTGTACACCCTCTGAATATCTGAATCGCTACTGAAGCCGCTCGAGGCCAGCGGTTGGCACATCCTCACTATACATTTCCATTGGCTTCTTTTGATGGAGACCGACAGTTGAGCGATTTCTTCAGCGGCACACAGCGGCACGTTGGCACGAGCCGACGATCCATCCACATACACAGCGGCTTTGCCGTGCGGCCTTGCCGCTCGGCACACAGCGGCAAAATGTGGATGCGGCTTTAACTGTATCAGCTACATGTAGACCACAGTTTACTCATATAATATAAGGATAATTTAAAGACTTGTGAAGATGAAGAGTGTAGAGTTAGCAGCTTGGCTCTCCATAAGATCTGATAAGTTTTTGACAATGTTAGAAATACGACCTCGTCTTGGCAATATTTTACATGAAAATGTTTGTGGTTGAATAATAATACAAGAGCGTCGATAGTTTTTTTTTTGGGGGGGGGTACAAAAGTTGAGGACAAGGAAATTGTCATGAGATGTTCGTATTTAATAATGGTATAGTTTATTTTTCGAAAGTAAATATTTTCCTGGGGGGGGGGGTAATTACCCCCATTACCACCCCCCCCTTAGCGACGCCAGTGTAATAATATCAATTGTACGAGTAATAACCGAAAGTGACATTTCTATTTACATCAAAATTGAATTTTGATGGTTTAATAGCAAATTAGTGAATGAGCTGGTCCCCATTTTTTTCTTATTCTGAAATCTCAATTCAATGTTGTCAAAAGATTGTTTCAATATAGAGATATTGAAAAAAACTTTTGACAACATTGTATTGTCATGGGTTCTTGAAACGTCTATAAATTTTAAGTTCTCAGACTTCTTGAAATTGGATAAACTTACACTGTAAGATTCTGTTGTATCCGTACAGGTCAAGAGGTGAAATTAATAAAAGCATGTTGATAAAAATCACAGTTCTTATGAATGAATAATAAAATGTCAACAATCATTTATATATTTATATCATTTGGAATTATATCACAAATTATTACCTTTACAGCTTGAATTTTCTCAATTTTAAAATTCCAAATTTTTTTGAGATGAGAGTTCCTAGATAAATTGAAGAATATCAAATAAATATTGAATATAAAACATATTATACCATAATCATTTCGTAAGAATTATCAAAGGCACTAAAAATTGTGGAAATAAGTGTACATTGGAACTTAACTGGAACAAAAGCCGAATTGGTTATAGTACAAATAATTCGATTTCAAAATATGAATATAATTCTGATAAAATAAATCACAAAATTGTTTGAATTTCAGAAGTATACAGATTGAAAATAAAAAATAGAATATGATGTGAGGGTCTTATTCATATGAAATTTCAAACTGAAAATGTATTCTATGTGGTATACATATAGTTTTCCTAATTTGCAATAGTCGTAAATCCAAATTGACAAATTGTACAAGGGAGCAAGAAAATACTTTTTGTTTGAAAAGTTTGTGAAACTGACATACCAGTTTATTAGTAATCTGATAATGCGCAGCTTACATATATTTTTAACGAAGAGTGGAAAACTAATGCGAAGTATGGTAGAGATGTATAGAAGAGTATTCACTGGAAAATTTTGAGGGATTGATGAAGATTTCAAACTATAAAATAAATTTCAAAAGGATTTAAGAAGCAAACAATTCGTACTCAGATATTGAATTGTGCTTCATTATTTCATGAAATTATTTTATGTATTGAATCGACGGAAGTTAAAATGAAACTTGGGAGTTCTATAGTAACTAGAGCCCTAGTTTCTACCCAGAACTAATTTTAAGTTCAAGAAATCATGTAAACTCTCACGAATCAAAAAAATATTTTAGAAATCATATGAACGCACATCCTAAAATCAGCAAGAGGACCAAAATAGGAAAGATCATATAAATTGTCATTCTAGGTTGACATCGGCTCAATAGATAGGTTATGTCATCAGCTTCATGTTCAATTCCATCCCTTGTAGGCACTTCAACAACAACAGTTTCATCAGACCAAAAATTCAATAAAAATGTACACTCTGTTACATTAATGCAGGATTTTTCAGTGGAAGAATTACTGAATCGATATGTTGGTTTGAAAATATCAAATACTGCATGAATATCATTATTATAAACATCATTGTCAGAATAAAATATATAGTAATAATAACCATCGCTTCCAGCTTCATGAAATGTTTGCATGTGACTGCTACTATTCTCTAAGTAATGTACATCTCTACACAGATGAGAAGGAGGAAACTCTTGTGCAAGTAAGATTTGGCCATTATAGCATGTTAATAGTTCAGTCTCAAAACTTGATACACTGCTCTCTTCCGACATTGTTTTGTTAGGAACATTGCCACCATGTTCTATATGAGCATCAAAATTTTTTTCTCTTCTAGTACGGTTCAAACTAGGCTTGTCTGATATTTCAATATGATTAAGATTTTTAACCTTGGTTTGTTTTACATCTGTTGTATTGTTTCTAGTTAATTCTGTGTTATTCAATAATTTGTTCAACCTCATTCTTCCTCTATTCAACCTGTCTTTGATATAATCATCAACATTATCTTCATCCAGTTCCTCCATTGCGGTATTAGATTTTAATGCATCTTCGTCTATAACACCTATTTCCACAGCTGGTTTTTCAAAAGTAACTTTCACCTATTAGAAAAAGGAGAGTTATTTCAGCAAGGACTCTAATTTAAAAGAATAATTGTGTAGTTTTCAGAAGGCCTGTTTGAGTTGGCGGTCAATATGCTCCGTGCTTGTTCCGTACGTCAAAAACAAACCGAAAAGTTGACGTGGAGCGCACTCGGAGCATATTGACTGTCAACTCAAACAGGCCTAGAAATGAGAGAATCTTTTTCTTCAAGACAATTTATGGCAAGGAAGCACTATACAGGGTCTATGAATAATGTACAGAGTTGAATTGAAGAAATGACAAGTGTTACCTGTTATTGAATGAAAAGATGATCATTTATACATGGACTTTATAAGAGATCATAACATCATAGTGAGCTTTGATGTTTTTAGCTCGTCATTTCATATGCCGGCATTTCACATTTGCAATTTTGTATACTCAAAAAAATTTGATGAAAGAACAACTTGATATTGAGAACAATATCTTCTTAAATGTAATAGGGACCAATAATAATCCAAAGCTACCTGGGATATCACAATCAAAAAGAGACCCTGTACTAAAGGAATGACTGGAAAAAGTAAACATAAGATTTTCTCCAATGAACCTTCACAAAATCGTCACTTTAAAAATTGGATAAAAACACTTAATCTCAATACTTACTTTGAAATGTTCATCATTCATTTTAGCATTCACAGCTTTCCGATGTGAATCAAGTATTCCGCATGTTTTCAAGTGTTTATCACCTTTCACAACCAAAATTCTAGACCCATCATATCTCGAACAAACTTTCAATTTCACTAGAGCTCCTCGAAGCAGGAAAAATCCCCAATATTCAAAAGTATCATCAGGTAATGACATTGATTTTTTCAATCGAATATGTTTCATTTTATCACTGATTTGAGGAGTACCCTTCAGCTGAAAAGCATTAAAAGACGTATTCATCTGAAGAAAATGTGCTTGACAGAAAACAGAAGAAATTCCTTCCACTACATCAACAATATCTGATTCTGCTACAGCATAAATGACATCAGCAAAAGTGCTATGTCTCAGATAAAGAGGTGTTATGATGAATATTGCAGGCAATATTGCTGTTAAACAGCAAAAGGCAAGAACCCTTTTGGCTCCATGCATCTTTCCAATCTCTGAAAAATCCTTATATTAGTTTATTTCAGTAAGACATCTAGGGTACTTTTAATATACCTCAGTGAAGTGATTCTATTAAAATAAGAATTTGATTTAAATATAGCCATTAGATTTGTTGAGCAAAATACTGTACTGAATTTGTAAAATTTTAAGAGACCATCATTTGTACACATTGAAACTGTAAATTCTTTAAATGAGGTTCAATGGAATGCAAGGAGAATAAATATTGGTTCATCAGATTATTGATACAGCATGATACGATTTTTACAGGATCCAAATCATTTCATGTTATCTAAAATTTCATAATAAATTGTTACTTATCATAATTATCTGATTATTATTATTATTATTTACATTTAAGCCATAAAAATATCAAATTTACGCATTGTATCCTCAGATCGAATCTTATTTGTTTATTCTTATTGACTATGTTGTCCATAGAGAAATAATAATTTGTCTATGATCTTCAATGAGTCACTGTAAGTCACAGAGTTAATTTTCTTCTGTGATACATGATTCATCACAGAATAATAAGCGATGAAAATTTTGCTAGATATTATAAGTCCTATGCAGTAAAATGTTTATGTTAATGCACACTTTCCGACTTTTCAAGAAAATTTTAGTGGATGGAAAAAATACGTCTTGCGCAGAAAATGGGTAGTGTGGAGTGCGACGTGTTTTTTTTGCAATAGTCACTCTTGAGTTATCTGGTTTTGTCGTATTTTGTGATAAAGAACTGCATGCGAATTGTAAAAGTATGTATAAGTCTGGTATATATGTTCATTATTCAATATACGAAGGTACCTACTGTTAAAAAATATAGGTAATTACCAAATTTCACGGCCATCGTAGTTTTTTCGTGATTGAAGATGATTCAATCGAATAAACATTTATTTTATTACTACAATCATAATTTACTCACTGTCAAGCGCTGTATAAGAGGTCCCATTGTATTTATCAATTGTGGTATTTTTCTTCAAATCTTCCTTTTGGAATACCATGTTTCCTGTTGAATTTTCACACTTAAAATACTTCCTCTAAGGAAGAAAATCCAAATCTCGTCATAATGGATGTCTCTAGTCAATGTATGAAATTAAAAAACCGGTAAATATCGAGAAAATGAACAGGACTTGACATTCCGAGTCCATCAAATTATATTTAATTCGAGATATTGTACTCCGAAACTATAACAGCGTTGAGGTGAAAACTACAGAGCTGAAGGTGAAATCTGTTTCATTATCTCTATATTGGAAAGGAATACATTCGGTACTCGAATTGATCATTTTCATTTTGATTTTTCAGATATTTCTGCACTCTATTCTTTCGGGAAATCTGATTTTCTTATCATTATGATGCCTGTAGATTATTCGCCCACTTGAATTTTATATATGTAATTTAATATTTCTGGTTCCATAATATTTGATTTCAACTTTGAGATTCCTCTCCTGCAACCACTCTGATTGTTCACCGATAATAACAATTCTAAAAATATCAAATAATTTCTTAAGTTTATCCGGCACCAGCTCTGCCATTAAACCCGAACAGTTTTATAGATGCCTAAATGTACATCCTAGATATGAAGTTTTTTTTAAGGGGAAACCAAAATGTACCTATTTGCTTGAGTGATTATGTTATTATCCTGCTTATTACCTACTTCGACTTCCGAAAAATGTTTGCTTTCACTTTTATTCTCGTGTGAAAAGATTTTTTATAATCTGTCCGAGAAATAAATGAATAAACTAGCATACTCCTATCCAGGATGAAATCAACGAATGCTTGAAAATATTATAAAAGGTATGATAGGTTCATCGAAAAATATCTACAACTGAGTTAGTAAAAGGTATGAAATTTCCTCGTTAAATAGCCAAAGGCTATTTTAATCCAGGTTTGATGCATAGACAATGTCTATGGTTTAATCATTCTCCATCTAACATAAATTTGAATATATTTTTTCACAAGAGACTTTATCGTATTTGGGTACTGATGTTGATGCATATATTTCTTATTATGTC
The DNA here is from genome assembly GCA_038502775.1 of Hippodamia convergens. NCBI lineage: Eukaryota > Metazoa > Arthropoda > Insecta > Coleoptera > Coccinellidae > Hippodamia > Hippodamia convergens. Next base: position 20,568,034 of record CM076610.1, read on the forward strand.
TAACGTTATTTCCAGTTGGAGTTATCTGTAATTTGAAATTTTCCTCAACATAAGTTTTATTCTCCAGTCGATTCAAATGATTTTATTTGTTCTCCTAGCATTTCCAGGAAAATCTTGTTTGCGTCCTTATCTTTGGTTATTGTGATACCTATCTTTCTGTCAACATCGGATTAATTCTTTCGCTTTTGAATACTTAGCAATTTTTCAAGGAGGTTACTTTTATTTCGCCTAAATATCCATAGAAATACAAAAATTTTTCGACTTACCGACATACCTTTTATAATATCTTTATATATCGGCTGAAGGACCTTGGTCGATAGCCTGTTGACTTCGTCAATAATGATCTGTTCAGGCCTGGATCTACGATTTTTTCTGACCGGGGCAAAAATTCATGATGGCGCCCCGGTCCTCTTAGGTTGGAAATGAGATTTGAAAGCTTTAAAAATGTATATCTACACTACTGAAATAAATTAAAGGATTAAAATAAAGTCGAAATTTCTTGAGCAATTTTCAAGATGCCATTACTTCGCGGGGAACAGTCGTACAACAAAAAACAACAAAGGAAATTGTAGCCCTGGGTTTCATATTTTTGGATATTTACTTTAAAATTTTATACCGTTAGTAGTTTCTGAGTAATATTAGAAAAACCAAACGAAAGAATTTTCAAAATTTTTGAAGTTTCGTTTTTAAGTCTACGGGCTTGGGAAAATTTGTTTTGCTTAACCGCTATTATGTTCGGATAGTTCGTTCATTAAGCTTTAATTCCCCTTTCGTAGATCTTGATAGGTCTACTTGTCATGAAGATATCGACCCTCAAATGAAAAAGGATCCAGCAACCAATAATCGCACAGAAAATTGACGGTGGGTTTCGAGAACCTAAATGATTTTCTTTCAAAGGCTGTTCGTTGCTTTTTCGATTATTTTTTCTTTTTCTTGTCACATCTTCTTCTACTTTACGAAAGCTTGCTAGCTTGTTTCACCCATTTTCCTCCTCTCGTTCTTGAGATGTTGAGGTCCAACTGTCCTTCCACCTTTTTGGCGGTCTCCCTACGGGTCGTTTGGATGCTGGTCTTCCGTTTCTAGCGATTTTCGCTATTCTGTCGTCTGACATACGTGAGACATGTTCATTCCAGAACCTTCTTCTCGCGCGGGTCCATCTAACTACGTCCTCCGTCTGGCATTCCTTTCTGATCTCGTCGCTTCTTCTCTGGTCTCTCAATGTGTTCCCCGTTATTGCCCTCAAAACTCGCATCTCGTTTGTTCGTGCCATTCTTTTAGTTTCAGCTGTGTCTGCTCTTGTTTCCGCCGCGTATGTCATTACGGGTCTGACGCACGCTTTGTAAATTCTCACTTTACTGGTTGTTGTCATGCAGTTGTTCTTCCAGATGATATTCCTTAGGGCCCCCGCTATTCTGGCTGCCTTATTCATCTGATGTCTTACACTATCTTTTAAGCTCCCATATGGCGATATCGTTACGCCTAGATAGTTAAAGGAGAATACTTGTTCGATGATGTTGTTATTTATCTCCAGCTTGCATCGGCGGGGTTCCCTGGCGATCACCATGCTCTTAGTTTTTGGGATTGATATTACCATGTTGAGTTTTAGAGCCTCCCTGTAAAATGCCTGTATTAACCATTGTAGCCCATCTTCACTATCCGCAAATAATGTTGCGTCATCTGCATAACACAAGATCTTCAATAGTTCGTTCCCCATTCTGTATCCTTGGTTCACTTTTCGTACGTTATGTATTATCCTGTCCATTATCAGATTAAATAACAGTGGGCTAAGACTATCTCCCTGTCTCACTCCCAGGTTGATCTGTACTTTATCGGTTGTGGTTGCTCTTGTCTTGACTGTGGTAGTGTTGCCTGTGTTAAGTTGTTTGATCGTCTCTACAATGTTTAGATGTATTCCTCTGTGCTTCAGTTCGTCCACAACATCCGTCAGTTGTATTCTGTCGAATGCCTTACTCAAGTCTATGAAGCACATGTACGCAGGTTTGTCATATTCAATGGATTTCTCTATTACTTGTCTAACAACGAATATAGCGTCGACCGTGGAACGATTTTTACGGAAACCCTGTTGTTCTTCACTTAGCGTGGTGTGTTGCAATATGTGTTGTCCCAGGATGCGAGTGAACAGTTTCATGGAGGTGTTCAATAATGATATTCCTCTGTAGTTTGCTGGATCTGATGTTTTTCCCTTTTTGAATAGAGGTATTGTTATGCTCTCTTTCCATTCGTCTGGTATTACTGCGCTCCCTAGGATCTTATTGAATAGTTTGGTGAGCTGTTCAGCCAATCTTACTCCTCCTTGTTTCAACAGTTCATTAGGAATGTTGTCTGGACCGGGAGTTTTTCCGTTTTTGAGATGTTTCATTTCTCTCTTCACTTCTTCTGTTGTAACTCGCTTGTCCTCTTCCGAGCTTATTGCATATTCTCGCCGCAGATTTTGTCTCCTTTCTAGTCGCTGGTCATTATCCTGGGAGTGCAGATTTGTGAAGTACTCTTTCCATTTATCCGCGGTGATGTTCTGTATTTGTACTGTCTCATTTACCTCTTTTTTCGTGGCTCTGAGCATCTTCCATATGCGCTTTTGAGTTCCATATAGGTCATTTTCCATCTCTCGACTAAAGTTCTCCCAGTGTTCTTTCTTTATCTGTCTTATTCTATTATTGACTCTGTTCCTAATTTCAGTGTACTTTAGAAAGTTTCTTGGCGTCTTGTTATTTATGTAGGTTAGATGTGCCTCCTTCTTTTCTTGTGCCAGATCTTTTACTTCCGATGTGAACCAGGGCTTTTCTCTGCGCTGATGTGAGGTTGCCTTGATTGTTCTCTTCCCCAGCGCTTCTTCGGCTGCTTCATTTATGTTCTTTAGGAGTATTTTCCAGGCCTCGTTTACCGTATGTTGGTCATCGATTGGTGTTTCCTCTATTTTGTTTGTCAATCGTCTCCTATATAAGTCGAGTATGCTCTCTGTTTTTAGGGACTCGATGTTGAACTTTGTTACTGGATCGTGTTGTTTGTCAGCTTTTGTTGGTCTTCTCATTCCAGATATTACACCTAGCACCAAATTGTGGTCAGACCCTATATTTGCCGATGTTAATGATCTAATATCTACGACTTGTTCTGGTACAATTGCTCTATTCGTAAGGATGTAGTCTATTGTAGAAGTTACACCCCTGCTCCCACAGAAAGTAATCTTATGTTGAGGTTTGTGACGAAAGTATGTGTTGTTGATTCTTAGCTCGTTGTAGGTGCAGAATTCGATGAGCATCTCTCCCCGCTCATTCATGATTTCCTCGTTGAACACGTTCTTAATTCCTGGAATTACCTCGTTACCCACTCTCCCGTTCATATCTCCCATGATAATAATTTGATCTTGCTTGGGTATCTTGTCAACTGTTAATTGCAATTGCTCATAGAAGTCAAGGGCCTCCTGTGTTGGCTTTCCAGTATCCGGTGCATAAACTGATATTATGTGTGTGAAGTGTTTTTCCAGTTTCAGACTGATTCTTAGTATTCGATCGCTCCGATATTCGATATCATTGATGATGTTCTGATATTTGTGATCTATGAGTACTCCCACTCCCGACGTCGCTCTAGTTTCTTTTGGCCTCCCGGAGTATACCAGAATGTAGTCGCCATACTGTTCGGTTCCTTTTCCTCTCTTCTTCGTCTCGGAGATTGCGCAGATGTCTATTTTCTTGTTTCGCAGTTCTAGAATGATTTCCTGGTCTCTTCCATTAAAAGATCTCACGTTCCAGCATCCTATCCTCAGTTGTGTCCTCTTCCTCTTCCTTCTCATCTTCGTGTTACCTCTCGTGTTCCTTATTCTCGCTTGGTCCGTCATCAGTAAATCCGTCGTGTTCCGAGGCTTGGTATGGGTTCTGTGAGCAGTGTTTCTTTTGATTACGTAGGGTAGGTCGCTAGCCTCACCCTACAACCCTCCTCCTTTATCCGGGCTTGGGACCGGCAGTGGCAGCTATTGGGCTACTCAATCCACCCAACACCTACCACAGGCGGAGTTATTCTTGTCACATGAATTTGAAAATGCAATGAAACGAGGGCTGTCAGAAAATCAAACGCTGGATCGAACATATTGAGAAAACCAATAATGTTAGGTGTGCCTCCTTTTAGCTCAATATGTTCACATGGACCCTACCAAAAGCCAAATCAATCCAACCAGCCACTTTTTTGTTTCACTCGATCGAATTTTTGAAATAATTAAAGGATCACGTTTGTTGCTCTGCAGAGCTCATTACCTTTAAAACATGGGAAAAAAAGATTTTTCGATCTTTTCCATAATTTTATTGCGGATATTGCTCAGATATTTAAAGAAGAAATATTTTTTGAAAAATTAATTTTTTTTTATTTCTCTTTTTTTTTCGGAAGAACTTCAGAAAATTTATAAAACCAACTCCGAATCGTTTTCAATTCATTAATTTTTCATGCTGATTTTTCGTCAATTAAATTATAAACAAAAGTTAATACCCCTAACTGAATTTCGTATTTTTTCTTGAATACAGAGGAAATCGCTAAATATTTTTTTTTTCAGAGTCTTAATGCTTTAAACAAAAACACACACACTTACAAACAAAGAAGCGAAAATCCGACAGCCCAGCCTCCACGTGGTAGGCTCGATAACGGCGGTAATTATTTTCTGAAACTTTTAAAATTATTCCTTTTTTGAAAATGAAAGCACTATCTGCAATAAAATTCTGGAAAAAAATTGAAGTTTCACCAACAATAAATTTTGTAACGCTGATCGCACAAATAACCAGAAAGACATTCAAAGAGTTATCGTCACTTTCCACTTGCTATTGTATTGAATGAAATCGCAATTATTAGATGTGAAGAGGCCGAGTCCGTAATTTGCCAGGCAAAGAAATTACCGGCTCTATGCTTGCGTTGCGACACAATGCAGACATATCCGATCTTTTACCCTTTTTCACCCAAGTGTGACGGTCATTCGTAGAATACTGAATTCACTGAATAATATGCAGTCAATTGACCCCTCATTGATTTTAAAGATCTTTGGCATTATTAATTAATTTTTTTCGAGGAAATCAAAAATAAAAAAATTTCTACCTCTGGTTGATTTTGGCGCCGCCTTAAGCTGGCGCCCAGGGCAAGCGCCCCGCTTGCCCCCCCCCCACTCCTAGATCCGGATCTGGATCTGTTATTAGTATTTTTATATATTCGTACCTACGTTCGAAAGTTTAATCCAATTTAGCTATCCACTTTTTCCACTTTATACAGGGTGTTTCTGAATTGATACGAAAGATTTCAATCTGTGATTCTTTAGCAAAAATTATGGAGGGTCTTTCATATTCTTTTTGTTCATCACCCCTTTCCCTCAAAGTTAAAGCCCTTCAAAATTAAGTAAATAAATATTGTTTTTATTTAATATATCCACTTTGGAAAATCTTAGAAGAATGAAATTTGGCAGATAACTGATTCTAATAAAATGGCAGTTTCTGGGTGTATTTGTTACCCTAAAATGTAATCACAAGAGGCTGAAAAAAAAAATCTTATAATATTTTTAATGCGCCCATTTTTTCCTAGAATTTTCTCCTAGAATTGATTTAAAAAGACAGACTCACTTTGCAACTTTTTTATGTCTTGACTTTTCATCATAAAGTTGTCATCTTTGGTTGTCATGTTAGTTTGACCACAAAAAAATAAACTACCGCTCAGATTCTTTTCTCATGAATTGACAAAGAGGTTATCATTTATCAAAAAAATTAGGTGAGTTGTTGTAAAATAAAGTAATATGGCAAATAGTTATATAGTATTTTAAAGTATTATTGTCTGTGTTATTCTTTAATTTCTAAAGAATAAAAAAGTGAGTACCTAAGTCAAAAAATTTTAAAGGGCTGTAACTTGGAGGGAAATGGGTGTTGAACAAATAGTTATATGAAAGACCCCCTTAGTTTTTGCTAAAGAATCACCCATTGGAATCTTTCGCATCAATTCAGAAACACCCTGTCCTGTATATGTAGTTGGTTCGCATTTCTGCTGGGGTGTGGCGATCTCACATGCAAATTTCATTACTTTCGAATGAATGGCCGAGACGCGTGATGAGAGCTGATCGTACTATAGATATTACTTACCATTTTATTATGTGTATGTTTATGAATAACAAGGCGAAATACAAGAGCACCCTTATCTAAAATAAAGACAACTTTCGTAGGATTCGGCAGTAAACCGTTGTCATTGACACGTTCTTCCTGTGGTTTTGGCTAATTTTCTTAGTATTCGTTGATTTGGGAGTGCCGGAGCAAACTCAATGAGGTAGGCGAGAAAAATAAGTTCTCTTCAATCTGGGTTCCCGGTCATTTGGGAATCAAAGGAAACGAAGAGGCCAATACACTCTTGCCCGGGAGCTTAGACTATATAGGTGATAGGTGATATATACCTATAGTCTAAGCCCGGGAGGGTGCACTGAAGGCGTTCACTGGCCCAGAACCTTTCTGTGGTATATGGTATAGGAAAATGAACCTATAAGAAGGAGTTTATGGCGAAGGGAAAGCCGAAAGGGAAACACTTTGGCCGGGCGGAATCTCCCAGGGATGGATCACTCCAAAAAGTTCCTTGGGGAACTTTGAATCTGCAAGATACAAAAGGTATCTGGATCTTAGTAATAACCAACTACATCTACATCTCTCCACTGGCTTCTTTACGGGGTATTGTCGCATCAGAAAGCACTTGTTGAGAATGGGCTTATCAGACACTGACGAGTGTAGATTCTGTTGGGAGGAGGAAGAAACTCCTTCTCACCTAGTCACGGAATGCGTTGCCATTGTAGGCCAAAGGAAACAATGCCTTGCTCAAGAAACTTGTTAGAGGGATGAATTAGCCTCGCTGAAGCCTCCCCAGATATTAGATTTCATTAAATCTCTGGAATTGGAAGGCGAGCTGCAAAGGGTGTGGTGAGTATAGCTTTCTCAGGGGGCACAATAAACCATAAGTTCGCAGTGGACTGTAACCCCTTTTAATCTAACTACCTAACCAACTAGTACTGGTGCAAAGATTAGCTGATCATAATATCTGATCTGATGAGTTTGATGATATAGGGCGCTTAGTTACTCATTTAATGAATTCAATTTATTTTGGACTCTGAATGCGTCTCTTCAGAATCCAATGAGATAAATGTTGTAGATTGGTGTGGACAAATATGGGATGGAATCACGACAAATATAATAATAGTGACTAAAACTCCCTCTGTTAGCCAACTCCCCAAAGTAGAAATTTATAAAAAAGGCATGTAGTTTCTGAGTTACCACGTTTTGAAGCAGCTACTTTTGTAATTCGTAACCTTCCTCTCTAGCAGAGTAACTCGTGTAGGAAATACCTTTTACACTTATATGAATGAACCATAGCCTCTTCAATTAAGAATAAGAAATTTTAATTTAAGATGGCTGCGAATGAACCTAGTCAAATAAATCTATGGCTGCGGCTGCACTTTATGTTCTGCTGTGTTTTGTGGCTGCACCACAGAAACGTCTGCACTCTATATCTATGCACATTCTGTAATTTTAATCTTCTGTGACTCTATGTGATATTCTGTGATAATCACTCACCATAGACAAAGAAGTTTTTTGTCTATAGCTTTATTCGGGTTACAATTTTCAGAACAGTCCTAGAATCGTTCTATAACTGCGCCTAACAGATGTGCACTCGCTGCGATACCTAGGACCGTTCTAGGACTGGTTCAAGCTGTGAAAAACCCGAATGCATCAAACGTCCCAAGTACGAAAGAGAGAAATAAAAGCAGTTCAGTATTCTGCACGAGAAATATATCTTGTCAATACTGAGTTATAATTTATATAACTCAGTGCTTGTCAACGATATCTTCATGGAAGATTATCGATGGATTTAGATTCCGGCTAACATCCGTCACGTCAAGCGCTAAAAAAGCATTCATCCTAAAACAGTAGCTTCATTCGGGTTACAATTTTCAGAACAGTCCCAGGATCGTTCTAAAACTGTGCCGAACAGATGCCTACTCGTTTCGTTACCTAGGACCGTTCTAGACTGGTTTTTGGAAAACCCGATTGACTCAAAGAAAGAAGAGAGAAAATAAAAGCATATCAGTTTTCTGAACGAGAAATATATCTTGTCAACGATATTCTTCATTGAAGATTATCGATGGCATCAAGATTCCAGCTAACAACAGTCATGTCAAGCGCTAAAAAGCATGCACCCAGAATAATCCTAAAACCATGGAGGTAGAAGAAGGGGAGGTAGCATATCCTATGTTTCCCTTGCTATGAAAGTGTCACCAAAAATCCGCCATATTGCAGAGCCAAATTTGTGGCGGGAATTTTGTATATTTGAATTTTTACAATTCGAAGTTTGTTCGATTCTCTTTTAATGACCAAAAGATGAATAAATAATGATCCAAACAAATCAAGGAGTCAAAATATCATGAACAATTGCTTCTAATGAATTGGTGAGTTGAATTACGTATGGAATGAATGATTTGTTTCTGTTACTAATCATACATTCTATTTTTTCAATTAAGGTACATACAAATTCAAATAATATGCAATGAAACAAATAGGTAAATTATCTCGTGTACCCCTATCAATTAACATTGTATGCAACAATAATTAAACCATATATTTACAAACGTCAAAAAATTTTGCTTTTCACCATTAATTGGCGAGTAAGATCAGCATATGCTGTATAAGAAACCATTTCTTATATGTTTTTCCACTACATACAACTGACAAAACCAACGAACGAATAATAAATAAGGCCAAAATTGCAGAACCTACAGTTTAAAATACCTCGAAGTCGGCCATCTTTGGGTGCCAAATCAGGATTTGTTTTGGTGACACTTTTCAAACGTTATGCCCCCTCCACTTTCTTTACCTCCATATGGCGGCGTTCGGAAGCAACGCCGGATAAGGTGCGTGTGTCGAACGCAGGGCGCACTCAGTTGTTTGAGATGTTGCCGATCGTTTTCGAACGACGTCAGGTGTTATCTTCCCTCTCTTTCTAACTGCAACGTGAGGTTAAATCAATATTTTTCAAATGATATATCAAGAGTATGAAGATATCTTATTTAATTCAATTTTCTATCAGTGAATACTTAACCCTCGGCTGCTCGCGCCAAATATCCTAACGTTGTTACTCGCGTGGCGTCTGATAGACGCACATGTGTTTTCTTATCATCTGTTGCATTTGAACTCAAAAAACAAGTAAAATTTTAAGGATTCTCTATTCATGTAAAAGAAAAAGTATGAATAAATTCATCCTTATAGGGTTTTCGAGATCCGTTCACCATCGCTGGTATCATTGGCATCTGAAAGTTCGTCTTCAAGTTCCCAAGCAATACGACGCAAATATTCTACATCTGCTTCCACAAATGGGTCGAATTTATTTTTGCTGTTGATCTGGAGATTAAGTGACCAATTGTCGTGACTTTTGTCCCTAAATTCGAAAAATATGAATGTATATATCAGCACCTCAGAGGTAAAGTGTGTTAAGTCACATTTTTTCAGACACGAACTTTCTACAATATTTGATTCACATTAATAAATTCTAGCTAGTGGAACACATTTTTGATTCCCTGGGTATATCAAGTCACCAAATAATGGCAGTAAACATTCTTTGAAACAATAATGTAACTGAAAAATCTCTGTTTTGTCTAATTTTGATATTGTGACTTAACACACTTTACCTCTGGGGTGCTGATATTAATTGTTACGCTAGCAATGGCGCGGTATCTGAGAGACTTGATACCAAAACAAACGATAAAAACAACTCTGAAACTAATCGTATACTAATTAGATTAGATTAGATTAGAGGAGGGGCGACAGATCAAAACCGACCTTGCGAGCACCTTGACCTTAAGATCTATTGTGCATCCCCGCGCTGTTTACCAGTCGGGCAGCAAAGTCTCGATGAACTTCACCACCTTTCTGGGGGCCACATCCATTACTTGTTCAGGCTTTAGGAACCAGGAGCCAAGATGCCGTAACCGTTTCTGGTGGACAGCTTCACACTCACATAGTAGGTGACTGGCTGTCTCGGTGGCTTCCTGACAGAAGCGACATGTACTATCGGGCGCCTTTCCCATGTTTTTTAAGTGATACCTCACGGGACAGTGCCCAGTGAGAGCGCCCGTCAATTTCCTCAGTTCCAATTTGCTGAGTGAGAGGACCTTTTTGGTCCAGCTCGTCGAGTGAGAGAGAGAAGTAACTTAGCTTGCCTTTGACCATTGGTCGTGCGCCAGGACATAAGCTTCCTCTTTTGTTCCCAGTCCTTAATAGCCATTGCTTGATGGCTGGCTGGGAAGCCGCAAAACGGTTCAGGTCCAGTAAAGGGGGTTGCCCCTCCTTCCCTGGCCAGTTGGTCAGCCGCTTCATTGCCGTGAATCCCGGAGTGACCAGGCACCCAGATGAGGTTGACCTGGTTCTTTTCTCCGAGTAGGTTAAGTGACGTCTTACATTCCCAGACCAGCTTTGACTTTACTTGTGGAGAGTCAAGCGCTAGCAGGGCTGCTTTGCTGTCAGATGCTATATATATTTCTTTTCTTTGGTAGTTGCGTTCGGCACAGAGCGCGACGCACTCCCTTATAGCAAGTGTCTCTGCCTGAAAAACCGAAGGACAGAGACCCATTGGTATGGCTAATTGTGTTGAGGGGCCGTAAACACCGGCTCCGACTCGTCCGTCTTCAGTTTTCGAGCCATCAGTATAAAATACCGTAGACCCTCTGGGGAAAACTGATTCTTTATTAGCCCATTGGTCACGACTTGGGAGTGTCGTGGTGAAGTTTTTCCGAAACTCATGTCTCAAAGGAAGGTTGTCTGTGACCACATCCTGAAGCTCCTTACACTCATTTAGAATGCGAAGGTGCCCTGTGTAGTCTCCAGTTTTCAGCTCCCGCTCCCTTGCCACCCGGAGAGCCCATCTGGCCGCCTCGCTTTCCAGAAAAATCTCTAGAGGAGGCAGGTCCAGGATGACTTGCAGGGCCGCAGTTGGGCAGGAACGAGATGCGCCTGTTATGGACAGGCACGCTGTTCTTTGTAGTTTTCCTAGGGCTAGTTGACCCGAAACTAGTTTTGCTCTTGGCCACCAAACGAGAGCCGCATAGCTCACGATTGGCCGGACAATGGATTTGTAAATCCAATTCGTTAGTTCAGGTTTTAACCCCCACGTACTTCCGACCATCCTCTGGCACGTGAAGAGAGCTCTCTGGCCCTTGCTGATCACAGCCTCAAGGTGAAGGCTCCAGGAGAGTTTTTGGTCGAAGATCACACCAAGATATTTGGTGTGGTTCGTTGGGATTAGGGTGGTCCCGTTCATCGTAATTTTTTTGAGAGAGAGTTTTTTCCTCCTGGTGAATGGCAATAATATCGTCTTTTTGGGATTTATATTGAGACCTTCTCGGATACACCACTCGTGAGTTAAGGTTAGGGCAGTTTGCATTCGATCACTAATTGTGTCGTCATGCTTACCCCGAACCATTATCACAAGGTCATCTGCATAGCCGCAGATCTCAAAACCCGCACTTGTAAGTGTTTTTAGAAGATCGTCAACGACCAGTGACCACAAGAGTGGCGATAAGCAGCCCCCTTGTGGGCACCCGTCTCCGGGCGTCGCAGTAACTGAAGCTGCGCCTAGTTGCATATTGATTATCCGGCTGCTCAGCGAAGCCATAATCCAAGCAACCGTTGCCGGTTCCACTCCTCTCTTAACCAACGCACGGTGGATGGACTGCCTTGGCGTATTCGAGAACGCGCCTTCTATGTCAATAAAAGCGCAGAGAGCAACCTCTTTGTACTCTATGGCCTTTTCCAGTTTCCTGGTGAGGCCATGGAGAGCTGAAATCGTTGATTTCCCTGCTTGATACGCATACTGATCTTTGTGTAGAGGAAACTTAGAAAGTAGTCCCGCTCTAATATCTTGATCAATTATCTTCTCCATCGCTTTCAGGAGAAAGGAGGAGAGGCTGATGGGGCGGAATGATTTTGCATCAGTCCCTGGCCGTTTGCCAGCCTTGGGAATGAAGCTCACTCTCACGTCCCGCCAGCAGTCAGGGATGTATCCCCAGGTGAAGCTCCGTCGAAAGAGATCTACGAGGTCCGGGAGTATGACCTGCAGTCCCCTCTGAAGCAGTACCGGGTAGATGCCATCCCCACCTGGAGATTTGTATGGTTTGAAGGATTCGATCGCCCATCGAATCCTTTCTTTTGTGAAGAGTTTTGCAGCAATCTTTCTGGCTCCTCGTCTGGGTGCCGAGACATCCTGATTTGGTTTGTTGCCCAGAAAGATTCGGGAGCCTGGAAAGTGAGTCTCTAGCATGAGTGATAACGTCTCGTCATCTGTGCCAGTCATCTCACCATCCATCCCCCTTAGCTGCCCTAGACCATTACTATGGTCTTTTGATAAGACCTTATGTAGTCTGGCGGCATTTGGCGTGTCCTCAATGTTCTGGCAAAAGGTACGCCACGACTTCCGCTTGGAATTGCGCAGTTCTTTACTATATTCAGTCGTTGCCGCTCTATATGCAGTCTTGTCTTCCAGCGTCCTAGATTTAGACCATTTATTATATAGTGTGCGGGCTTTCTTACGTAGCTTTGCAAGGTTAGAGTTCCACCAGGGCACGTCCCTGCCGGATGTCGACCGTTTGAGCGGACAGCTATCCTCATAAGCCGTTAAAATCCGGCTTCGGAGGTGTTCCGCAGCCAGGTCTATGCCATCCACAGAGTCCATGCCCCTGACCCCCGAGAGCTCTCCGTTGCTCTCCAGCAGACAGCGATAAAGCTCCCAGTTGGTCCTTCTAGGATTCCTTTTAGGCTCCTGTGTTATCGGCTCAATGTCGATGTCGAACCGGATTTGTCTGTGGTCAGATAAGGAGGCCTCATCCGAGACATGCCAGTTCGAGATTTTGTGATGTAGGGCTGGGCTAATAAGGGTAAGGTCTAGTACCTCCTCCCTGATTGCATTGCGGAATGTAGGTTCACTACCCCGATTTGCTACTCCCACCCCTTCAGTCATAAGAAAATCAAGTAAATTCTCACCTCTTTTGTTGATATCAGAGCTCGCCCATACTGTGTGGTGTGCATTGCTATCACATCCGATGATGAATTGCATGTTCAGCTTTTTGCAGTGGTTCACCAAATTGACCACCTCCTCGGGTGGGGATGCTTCCTCCTCATGATGGTAAGTTGAAGCTATGACTACTTTGACGTTACCTCCGGGAAGACGGACATCTATCACTGCTGCTGCAATGTCGCGTTGTATAAATCTGGAGAGAGGCAGATATTGTAAGTTTTTGTTAATGTAGAGTGCTGCTCTAGGTGCCAGCACCCCTTCATGATAGATAAGTTTACCTGACCCATTTGGTAATCCTTTGATCTTGGATCCCATGACCCAAGGCTCCTGTACCAGCATTATGTCTAGGTCTTGTTTAACCAACCTCCAGAGGGCCGCATCTGTAGCAGCCTTGGCATGGTGGAGGTTGATTTGGAGGCACCTAATGGTGTTCCTTGCGGTCCTCCCTTGTGTGCTTCCACGGTTTTCCTTTGTTCCGGGGAATGGGTCGCTTGTCGCGCTCCTGCTGGAGTGGAGGCGGCCTTCCATCCCCCGGTTTTCCTGGCTTAAGGGCCTTTGTAGTCTTGGGCTCTTCCTCCGCCCTGTTGGAAGTTTGGACTACTTCCATTGGAGCCGGCGTGGCAGTCGCCTGGGCCGACGCCGAGGGTTCTGATTCCGCTAAGGCAGAATCGTGAATCACGACGCCAGAATCCGCAGGTACCGCATCGCCAGCAGCCGCAGAGCTTTGAGCGCTCGGTGGTTTTTTCGTCCAAAACTTGACCTTTCCCAGTCTGTAGTTGACCATGTTCTCTAGCGCTTGTAGAGCGGCTAGGCTTCCATGGTCCAGCGAGAAGACGATCTCTCGGCAGTTTTTCCCTGTGTCCCCTACCTTCAGCACTTTCCACTGAGCGGTGTTCACACTAGGGTTTTGTTTGTCGATGAAGGTCCGTATTTCGTCGACGGTGTACTCCAAGCTATTTGGGAAATAGGCAGTGGCCACCGCCGCACCTGGGATGTTCTTTTCATCCCTGAATCGTATACTAATGCGCTTACTCCTTCATAATCACGATGCAGTTCACTTCAGCTATAGAACAGATCACGCCAATTCTTCAACGCATTTGGAATATACAGAAGTCAACAGTTCAGGTGGAGTCTAATAGACGCCACGCGAGTGACGGAGGGTTAAAGTGGCTATTTCATTTAAATTTCTAGTATGCAGAAGTTGTTGGATGATATTCGCAGGAAATAAATAAGATTGAGGGTTTTGATTTACACCACCTTGAATAAAATGAGATGACTCTTCTTCTTTAGATTTTCGTCTCGTGGAAGCTGCAAATGTATTTTGTATTCAAAAGTATCAGTAGATTTCACACCAATAAGCAATTGAAAGTCTTCTAGAGCGCTTGACAGCCTGTAAATAAATAAAATTTTTGGAGCAAAATATTGAATTGAAGGAAATGTAAGTAAACGTACTACATTATTGTAATATATGTGATAAATAGACTTTCTATTTTTTTGAGGTGGAGCATTCACAAAGGAAATAATATACAGCATTGTTGATGAAGCTAAAAGTATCAACTATGGCCATTGAACTGACCTGGCCTATCTTGAGGAAGTATGCTATTTTGTTTGTAGCCAAATTTATTGCAAAATCCAGGATCAGCACTTGTGCTGATATTCGTTTATCAAGGAATGTACCCAAAATCAGTAAGGTAAGTGGTATTTATATTGGAAGTAGATATTATCAGTAATAAAAATGATTTTAGGTTGATGCATACCAGTTACAGAAATAAATTTTTGTAAAACGTTCTGTGGAGCAAGACCAGGCATGATGACGAAGCGGCTATCCTCAGAAGAGAAAATAATAATAATGCATGAATCGTAGTGGAAACTGCAATATGTTGTATGTCCAACATTCCAAGTTTTCGAAAATTTATTGCCTCATGATTCTTGTTGACATTATTATGAATTTTTGTATACAAATTTTTTCTGTTTTCATCGATTGAGACTTTTTCTGAGTTGTTTTCAAAATGAATAATTCAATGACATAACACCTATTGCATGTTGTGCAGATTAGCAAGTTGGCCAGAGTGGTGCAATAAAATAATGCTTGATTCTTTTTCAGATACCACATACTGCGGTTTTCATCACAATATATTAATGTAACTTAGTATTTATTAAATGTTCTTCAAAAGATACACTGTTTTATTTAAGAGCTTTATTCACTAAAAAACAGGGTAAAAATATAAAATCCATTCATGATTCTAATGTTTAGTGTTTCTATCATGTCTTGCATATTTCTCAGCATCAGGAGAACTTCTATTTCCTGGATTATTTGTCGACTGGGCACCCAATCAGGGTTATCAATATTTTCTAGATAGCCGTCAAATAAACCAGATTTTTAAATAATCAGAGAAATAATTAATAAATAATGAAGTGGTTCAAGAAAACTCTTATCTCTAGACTGTTTGTTGTTTTAAAATAATGAAGTAAGTTGCAAAATTTGAATTCGAAAAGCCATGTTGCACATACCATGATCAAGTTTGCTGCTTCGGTTTCTGTATTTACAAATGAAAGAGTTGGCAAATTGAATAATTCTCTAACTTATTCATAATAAGCGAGAATTGAGTCTTCATCTAAGGATAAATAAATGAACGTGAGTGCTTTCATAAAATAATGAATATAATTGCCACTATAATTTTTCAATGATATTTACGTTTGCATACCTCGCTCCACTCCTCTATAACAGCCTTCCAGAACTTCCAGAACACTTGAGAAACATTCGGTTGCATTCCAACTTCAGCAAACAGATAAGAAATTGGATAGAACGCCAGCACTGGAACTTCTGGATTGTTATCTGGAATAGAAATAATTTCTTTTGATAATAATTTTTAACTTGTTTTTGAAAATACTTACTTGCTTTTTCTAAATACTCACCTTCAACACTGAATTTGGATTTGAAACAGATGAATAATAAACTCACCACCATATTATGTATTTATCAATGTATATAAAAATATTTTTTTTACCACAGACAAGTTCTTGGCACTTTTTCTCCTGTATTGATAATGGTAAATTAACATAATTCATTTTTCATAAACCTTGAATATTTTGGAGGTGTACTTCATTTTCCTTGTGAATAAATTATTCCATTGAGTATATATCCTAGACTATCGCGTGTGTAAAATTTGAAATTACACTCATCTTGAAAAATAAAAATAATAAACTACCTTAAGAAACTAAATACTAGAAATTCCTCCGTAAAACAAACTTTTAAAATTCAAATGTGTAAATAAACGATATCTGCGCAAGTCGAGTAATTGTTACCTACCTATTTTCTTGGTTGCAAAGTTGTACATCCGGACGAACGTCCCAAGTGATTCCGAACGGGGGTAAAATTTACCCGACGTCGATTCCGAACGGCTTGGGCTGGCTTGGGCGCACACCGGACAACGTCCGACGTTGATTCCGAACGCCGCCCTAAGGCGAATTTTGGCGCTGTAACTACAACTAACTATAGTTACTAGTAACCTATGACGTCATAGTTACTTCTGTCATTTGTTGGGATGTGTCAATCGACGATCTCCTTTGTTTAATATTTTTTTTACTTCTGTTATCAGTTGCTTCGTACTGGAATCTTATTTTTCACCCATCTTTTTCATATATAACTTGCATTAGATTAGTATTTAATTAGGTATAGATCCAACGATGTCGAAAAAATTGAAAATGTCCCTTTTTTTCTGCTGGTAGGGAATTTTTTCTTGGAATCTATCAACAGATGGACAAAAATCGAAATTGTTTTTGGGGCCGTTCCACTTGGCGATCACAACGATCAAAATGCTCCTTTAGCCGTTCCACTTAACGACCGCGGTCTTTGTGAGCGCGGCAAAATCATCGCTCACTCCAAGCTTAAATCGACCCACATATTTCGATGTTCTGTGACGACCTATCTCAATAGATGCGTGAAAGTGAAAATGGACGTTCAGAATACAGTTTAGATATATATTTATTATAATATTTCTAACTGTTGTACACTTTAATAAAATTTATTGTTCAGAATGACTTCTACTTTTTTCATTCTTGTCATTTCTTTCATGACAGCCCAAAACGCCCAATAATCCGTTCCACTTGAGTCAACATAATAGCGCTAGCAAGCAAGTGGAATGGGGAAAAGAGCGGTCGTGAGCGTGAGCGTTGTGATCGCCAAGTGGAACGCCCCCTTTATCTAACATCTTTTATTTTAAAAAATCGAACAGGCCGTTATCCCAATATTGCATTCGTGAATCTATGGTCCCAAATCAATCCATTACAATTTCACCCATTAGAAAGAAATGGAAATACATACTACACGAGTTACCCTGCTCGAGAGGAGAGTTACGTGCTGTGGTATGCGTGACGTCATGAAAACGACATAGTTACATAGTTAGCTTCGCGAAAACGTGGTAACCCTGTAACTACGGTTACGTGGTAACCTGTAGTTACAGCGCCAAAATTCGCCTCTATTTTCTTGGTTGCAAAGTTGTACATCCGGCCGGACGAACGTCCCAACTGATTCCGAACGGGGGTAAAATTTACCCGACGTCGATTCCGAACGGCTTGGGCGCACACCGGACAACGTCCGACGTTGATTCCGAACGCCGCCATGGGCGCCTGCCCAAGAGCGGGGACAGCTTTCGGTTCGTACTGTTCTCGGACTATCCCAGGATAGTTCGTAAAAACCCGAACTCTAAACAAGTCCTGAAACAGTTCCCAAAAAACCCGAACGCGAAACATGTAGTGCGCAAAATCCTGACAGTCCTAGAACTGTAATTATAGCTTTATTCGGGTTACAATTATCAGAACAGTCCTGGGCAGTGTTCGGAATCAACGTCGGACGTTGTCCGGTGTGCGCCCAAGCCGTTCGGAATCGACGTCGGGTAAATTTTACCCCCGTTCGGAATCACTTGGGACGTTCGTCCGGATGTACAACTTTGCAACCAAGAAAATAGGTAGGTAACAATTACTCGTCTTGCGCTGATATCGCTTATTTACACATTTGAATTTTAATTTCTAGTATTTAGTTTCTTGAGGTAGTTTATTATTTTTATTTTTCAGGATGAGTGTAATTTCAAATTTTACACACGTGATAGTCTAGGATATATACTCAATGAAATAATTTATTCACAAGGAAAATGAAGTACACCTCCAAAATATTCAAGGTTTATTAAAAATGAATTATGTATATTTACCATTATCAATACAGGAGAAAGAGTGCCAAGAGCTTGTCTGTGGTATATTTATATACAACATTTTTATATACATTGATAAATACATATGGTGGTGAGTTTATTATTCATCTGTTACAAATCCAAGTTCAGTCTTGAAGGTAAGTATTTAGAGAAAGCAAGTAAGTATTTTCAAAAACAAGTTAAAAATTATTATCAAATGAAATTATTTCTATTCCAGATACCAATCCAGAAGTTCCAGTGCTGGCGTTCTTTCCAATTTCTTATCTGTTGCTGAAGTTGGAATGCAACCGAATGTTTCTCAAGTGTCCTGGAAGCCTGTTATAGAGGAGTGGAGCGAGGTATGCAAACGCAAATATCATTGAAAAAGGATATGGTGGCCATTATATTATGAAAGCACTCACGTTCATTTATTTATCCTTAGAAGAAGGCTTAATTCTCGCTGATTATGAATAAGTTAGAGAATTATTCAATTTGCCAACTCTTTCATTTGTAAATACAGAAACCGAAGCAGCAAACTTGATCATGGTATGTACAACATGGCTTTTCGAATTCAAATTTTGCAACTTACTTCATTATTTTAGAACAACAAACAGTCTGGAGATAAGAGTTTGCTTAGACCACTTCAATATTTCTCTGATTATTTGAAATTCTGGTTTATTTGACGGCTATCTAGAAAATATTGATAACCCTGATTGGGTGCCCAGTCAACAAATAATCCAGGAAATAAAAGTTCTCCTGATGCTGAGAAAATATGCAAAACATTATAGAAACACTAAACATTAGAATGGATTTTATATTTTTACCCCGTTTTCTACAGTGAATAAAGCTCTTAAATAAAACAGTGTATCTTTTGAAGAACATTTAATAAATACTACTAAGTCAATTAATATATCGTGATGGAAACCGCAGTATGTGGTATCTCAAAAAAAATTGATCATTATTTTATTGCTCTACTCTGCAATAAGAAATTCTCTGGTACAAATTTTATTTCTGTAGACCTCGCCGTTCCGGAGATATAAATTTTTGAAATTCTCAATTTTACCTTGACAGAGAGATAATTTAAAATGTGGCCAGGAGCCGATATCGTTCATGATTTTTTCATGAAATCATTCGGCAATAAGAAATTCTCTGAAACAAATTTCATTTGTGTAGACCCCTCCGTTCTGAAGATATTAATTTTTGAAAATTTCAATTTTGCCTTGAAAGACAGTTCAAAATGTGAACAGAATTGTTTTTCTTAAATTTCCCATTGATAAACAGTTAATGCCATTTATAGAAAATTTGGCATAAGCGAGAGACAATACAATAGTAGTATTAGTTTATTCGATTCGTTCAAAATTCATAATAATATAAATAATATTCAGATAGAACACTTCATCTTAAGGGATTTTTCCTCGAGCTTACCACACCAAACCAGAGCATACCATAGTTAACTACACGAATTTCTTCGCGGCGTAGTTAGAACCATGACGTCACAGTTAACTACGCCAGCAAACCAATAGATCAATCTGGTTTGTTGTGTAGTTACTTGAAAACGGAGAGAGAGGGACTGACACTTTCCTTTGCACTCATCCGCCATAACTTACCACACAGGGCGGCGTTCGGAATCAACGGCGGACGTTGTCCGGTGTGCGCCCAAGTCAGTTCAAGCCGTTCGGAATCGACGTCGGGTAAATTTTACCCCCGTTCGGAATCACTTGGGACGTTCGTCCGGATGTACAATTTGCAACCAAGAAAATAGGTAGGTAACAATTACTCGTCTTGCGCAGATATCGTTTATTTACACATTCGAATTTTAAAAGTTTGTTTAACGGAGGAATTTCTCATATTTAGTTTCTTAAGGTAGTTTATTATTTTTATTTTTCAAGATGAGTGTAATTTCAAATTTTACACACGTGATAGTCATGGATATATACTCAATGGAATAATTTATTCACAAAGAAAATGAAGTACACCTCCAAAATATTCAAGGTTTATGAAAAATGAATTATGTATACTCACCATTATCAATACAGGAGAAAAAGTGCCAAGAACTTGTATGTGGTAAAAAAAATATTTTTATATATATTGATAAATACATATATAGTGGTGAGTTTATTATTCATCTGTTACAAATCCAAATTCAGTGTTGAAGGTAAGTATTTAGAGAAAGCAAGTTAGTATTTTCCAGAACAAGTTAAAAATTATTATCAAATGAAATTATTTCTATTCCAGATACCAATCCAGTGCTGGCGTTCTATCCAATTTCTTATCTGTTGCTGAAGTTGGAATGCCTGGAAGCCTGTCATTTATTTATCCTTAGATGAAGGCTTAACTCTCGCTGATTATGAATAAGTTAGAGAATTGTTCAATTTGCCAACTCTTTCATTTGTAAATACAGAAACCGAAGCAGCAAACGTGATCATGGTATGTGCAACATGGCTTTTCCAATTCAAATTTTGCAACTTACTTCATTATTTTAGAACAACAAACAGTCTAGAGATAAGAGTTTGCTTGGACCACTTCATTATTTCTTAATTATTTTTCTGATTATTTAAAAATCTGGTTTATTTGACGGCTATCAAGAAAATATTGATAACTCTGACTGGGTGCCCAGTCGACAAATAATCCAGGAAATAGAAGTTCTCCTGATGCTGAGAAATATGCAAGACATGATAGAAACACTAAACATTAGAATCATGAATGGATTTTATATTTTAACCCTGTTTTTCACAGTGAATAAAGCTCTTAAATAAAACAGTGTATCTTTTGAAGAACATTTGATAAATACATTAATATATTGTGATGGAAACCACAGTATGTGGTATCTCAAAAAAAATCAAGGATTATTTTATTGCACCACTCTGGCCAACTTGTTGATCTGCACAAGATGCAATAGGTGATATGTAATTGAATAATTCATTTTCCAAATAACTCAGAAAAAGTCTTAATCGATGAAAACAGAAAAAATTTGTATACAAAAAGTCATGTCAACAAGAATCATGAGGCAATAAATTTTCAAAAAACTATGGTATTATCATTTAGAGGTGAAATAAATATAAAGCGTATTAGAAAAATTTGCTGTCTCTCCTGAAAACTTGGAATGTTGGACATACGACATATTGCAGTTTCCACTACGATTCATGCATTATTATTATTTTCTCTTCTGAGGATAGCTGCTTCCTCATCATGCCTGGTCTTGCTCCACAGAAAGTTTTACCAAAATTAATTTCTGTAACTGGTATGCATCAACCTAAAATCATTTTTATTACTGATAATATCTACTTCCAATATAAATACCACTTACCTTACTGATTTTGGGTACATTCCTCAATAAACGAATATCAGCACAAGTGCTGATCCTAGATTTTACAATAAATTTGGCTACAAACAAAGTAGCATGAACAAGACTGCATACTTCCTCAAGATCGGCCAGGCCAATTCAATGGCCACAGTTGATACTTTTAGCTTCATCAGCAATGCTGTATCTTATTTCCTTTGTGAATGCTCCACCTCAAAAAAATAGAAAGTCTATTTATTACATATATTACAGTAATGTAGTACGTTTACTTACATTTCCTTCAATTGAATATTTTGCTCCAAAAATTTTATTTATTTACAGGCTGTCAAGCACTCTAGAAGACTTTCATTTGCTTATTGGTGTGAAATCTACTGATACTTTTGAATACAAAATACATTTGCAGCTTCCACGGGAGGAAAATCTAAAGAAGGAGAGTCATCTCATTTTTTTCAAGGTGGTGTAAATCAAAACCCTCAATCTTATTTATTTCCTGCGAACACCATCCAACTACTTCTGCATTCGTTATAGACATTTTAATAAAATAGCCACTTTCAGTATTCACTGATAGAAAATTGAATTAAATAAGATATCTTCATACTCTTCATATATCATTTGAAAAATATTGAATTAACCTCACGTTGCAGTTAGAAAGAGAGGGAAGATAACACCCGACGTCGTTCGAAAACGATCGGCAATATTTCAAACAACTGAGTGCGCCCAGCGTTCGACACACGCACTTTATCCGACGTTGATTCCGAACGCCGCCCTGAGTGCGCCCAGCGTTCGACACACGCACTTTATCCGACGTTGCTTCCGAACGCCGCCCTAGGATCGTTCTAAAACTGCGCCGAACAGATGCGGCGTTCGGAATCAACGTCGGACGTTGTCCGGTGTGCGCCCAAGCCGTTCGGAATCGACGTCGGGTAAATTTTACCCCCGTTCGGAATCACTTGGGACGTTCGTCCGGATGTGCAACTTTGCAACCAAGAAAATAGGTAGGTAGGTAACAATTACTCGTCTTGCGCAGATATCGTTTATTGACACATTCGAATTTTAAAAGTTTGTTTTACGGAGGAATTTCTAGTATTCAGTTTCTTAAGGTAGTTTATTATTTTCATTTTTCAAGATGAGTGTAATTTCAAATTTTACACACGTGATAGTCTAGGATATATACTCAATGGAATAATTTATTCACAAGAAAAATGAAGTTCACCTCCAAAATATTCAAGGTTTATTAAAAATGAATTATGTATATTTACCATTATCAATACAGGAGAAAAAGTGCCAAGAACTTGTCTGTGGAAAAAAAAAAATATTTTTATATACATTGATAAATACATATGGTGGTGAGTTTATTATTCATCTGTTACAAATCCAAATTCAGAGTTGAAAGTAAGTATTTAGAGAAAGCAAGTAAGTATTTTCAAAAACAAGTTAAAATTATTATCAAATGAAATTATTTCTATTCCAGATACCAATCCAGAAGTTCCAGTGCTGGCGTTCTATCCAATTTCTTATCTGTTGCTGAAGTTGGAATGTTTCTCAAGTGTTCTGGAAGGCTGTTATAGAGGAGAGGGGCGAGGTATGCAAACGTAAATATCATTAAAAAATGATATGGTGGCCATTGTATTCATTATATTATGAAAGCACTCACGTTCATTTATTTATCCTTAGATGAAGGCTTAATTCTAGCTGATTATGAATAAGTTAGAAAATTATTCAATTTGCCAACTGTTTCATTTGTAAATACAGAAACCGAAGCAGCAAACTTGATCATGGTATGTACAACACGGCTTTTCGAATTCAAATTTTGCAACTTACTTCATTATTTTAGAACAACAAACAGTCTGGAGATAAGAGTTTGCTTGGACCACTTCATTATTTCTTAATTATTTCTCTGATTATTTGAAATTCTGGTTGATTTGACGGCTATCTAGAAAATATTGATAACCCTGATTGGGTGCCCAGTCAACAAATAATCCAGGAAATAGAAGTTCTCCTGATGCTGAGAAATATGCAAAACATGATAGAAACACTAAACATTAGAATCATGAATGGATTTTATATTTTTATCCTGTTTTTTTCAGTGAATAAAGCTCTTAAAGTGTATCTTTTGAAGAACATTTAATAAATACTAAGTCAATTAATATATCGTGATGGAAACCGCAGTATGTGGTATCTCAAAAAAATTCAATCATTATTTTATTGCACCACTCTGGCCAACTTGTTAATCTAAATCTACACAACATTCAATAGGTGTTATGTAATTGAATCATTCAGTTTCAAAACAACTCAGAAAAAGTCTCAATCGATGAAAACAGAAAAAATTTGTATACAAAAAGTCATAATGTCAACAAGAATCATGACTCAATAAATTTTCGAAAAACTATGGTATTATCATTCAGAGGTGAAATAAATATCAAGCGTATTGGAAAAATTTGATGTCTCTCCTGAATACTTGGAATGTTGGACATACGACATATTGCAGTTTCCACTACGATTCATGCATTATTATTATTTTCTCTTCTGAGGATAGCTGCTTCGTCATCAGGCCTGGTCTTGCTCCACAGAATGTTTTACCAAAATTAATTTCTGTAACTGGTATGCATCAACCTAAAATCATTTTTATTAATGATAATATCTACATCCAATATAAATACCACTTACCTTACTGATTTTGGGTACATTCCTCAATAAATGAATATCAGGACAATTGCTCATCCTGGATTTTACAACAAATTTGGCTACAAACAAAATAGCATGAACAAGACTGCATACCTCCCCAAGATCGGCCAGGCCAGTTCAATGGCCACAGTTGATACTTTTAGCTTCATCAGCAATGCTGTATCTTATTTCCTTTGTGAATGCTCCACCTCAAAAAAATAGAAAGTCTATTTATCACATATGTTACAGTGATGTAGTACGTTTACTTACATTTCCTTCAATTCAATATTTTGCTCCAAAAATTTTATCTATTTACAGGCTGTCAAGCGCTCTAGAAGACTTTCATTTGCTTATTGGTGTGAAATCTACTGATACTTTTGAATACAAAATACATTTGCAGCTTCCACGGGAGGAAAATCTAAAGAAGGAGAGTCATCTCATTTTTTTCAAGGTGGTGTAAATCAAAACCCTCAATCTTATTTATTTCCTGCGATTATCATCCAACTACTTCTGCATTCGTTATAGAAATTTAAATAAAATAGCCACTTTAAGTATTCACTGATAGAAATTTTAATTAATTAAGATATCTTCATAGTATTGATCAGGGATGTTGCGGATATTCGCATCCGCATCCGCAAATGCGGAGCTTCCGCATAGATTTCCACTTCCGCATCCGCATCCGAATCCGCAAAAACCAATGCGGATTTCCATGCGGATGCGGATGTAATATAATTTGTGAGTTGCGCCATCTCAGAGCCAACAAAATATATTAGTGTTGCGTTTAGAAAATGCTAAAAATATACTTTTTCATTTTTGAAAGTGTCAGAAACATGCTAGTTTTTCACTGTTACTTCTTTCTGTAGCTATTTCTGAAACCGAAACATTTGCATCCAAGAGGGTGGAATTTCCGACGCACCCCTCTATTCTGTTTATATTCATACTGGTAATTCTCTTTTCGAAACACTTTCCAAATACATATTTTATTATACCATCTGTTTTTTTCCGGTAAGTCCGAAAACCCAATCCGTCTCCTTTCTAACCACCGCCTGTGGTCCCCAGTCCCAAGATTTCTTATCGCTCGTGATATTGAAATGTTATATTTTTACGATACCCGTTGTTTCAGAAGCATTTCAAATTTTGAAGGAAAGTTCAGGGACTGTTTGAGAATCTAAATTTCCAAATTCATAAACCTATCAATAAAATTTTGTTATTTGTTTTTGTGGGCCAAATTAAATTAGGAAGTATTTGTTTTCTGTAAATAATTTTCGAAATTCGCGGTGATTGCAAGTTACACCACGAAAACATCTGCAACTGCTGTTTTTTCGGACATATGTGTAGTCAGTATTGTTCTTACGGCCGAACTAGAGAGTACTCTCGCTCGATACATATTAATAGTTACTACGACAATCAGAAAATTACGATCCATTGCTGTGATCCATATCTACACTACTCCGAACATCCAGGAATCAAGAAAATAACGAGGTAAGCAGTTGCCCTATTTTTTTTCTCTTCGAGGTGTACTTGCTCGTATATTGTTTCATAGTTATTCTCTTTCTTTTTTTTCAACCAGCATTCATTCCTACGTAGACAGGGACCAAGGGCCTTTCTTTGAACATGAATTATGATTCTCGAATCGGGGGAAACATTTTTATCTGAATTTTTTGGTTGTTGAGGTTTTTTTTTAATTTGACCGAATAAATTCAGAGATATCCCCAAGAAAAAGAGCCAGATCTTTGTCCCGCCCGATGAGTGAGAATTGTCCACGTTTGTTTACCTAAACAACCCGGGTTGTTGCAAGCTCATAAAACGGTTATAGGGGCTATAAAATTCGCCTAGTTTGACGATTTTTGGGCATCTGTTTATGATAAAGATTAAAAAAATTCAATTTTTACTTTCCGAATATGGCATATTGGAAAAAGTGGGAGTTGCCATAAGGAAAAAATGGGCGTATGCTCTTCGCAAAAAAAAACATATAGGTAAATAGTTACACTTGATATACTTAATACTAATTTACTTCAATAAAAGTGTTAATAACTGCTTAATCGTTGTTTTAATTCTCTGCTCATATACTATTCTCATATAAGATCTTAAACATCCGCATCCGCATTTGCATCCGCGGATGTGAGTTTTCGAAAATCCGCATCCGCATCCGCGGATGTGAAAAAGTCGGCATCCGCAACATCCCTGGTATTGATATATCATTTGAAAAAATATTAAATTAACTTCACGTTGCAGTTAGAAAGAGAGGGAAGATCACACCCGACGTCGTTCGAAAACGATCGGCAACATTTCAAACAACTGAGTGCGCCCAGCGTTCGACACACGCACTTTATCCGACGTTGATTCCGAACGCCGCCGAGGAAGACAAAGCAAGTTTGTGAACGCTTCAGAGTAAGGGGAGCTTACTCTGAGTAAGAAAGAGAGGGAAGATAACATCCGACGTCGTTCGAAAACGATCGGCAACATTTCAAACAACTGAGACTCAAGGGGCGTTCCACTTGACGATCACAACGCTCACGCTCACGACCGCTCTTTTCCCCTTTCCACTTGCTTGCTAGAGCTATTATGTAACTCAAGTGGAACGGATTATTGGGCGTTTTGGGCTGTCATGAAAGAAATGACAAGATTGAAAAAAGTAGGAGTCATTCTAAACAATAAGCCAAAAGGCAGTCCTGGAGAAACTTCTGCGAGGGAATAGACAAGACAGCCCCTGCAGCTAGACTTCAAAAGGCACTATCCAAAGATCATTCCAATCCAATTGGCCAAATAATGAAGCCATGTGGGAACTACACGAGTGATCCTGAAGAGAGCCTAAGGGGCCGTTCCACTTGTCGATCACAACGATCAAAATGCTCCTTTAGCCGTTCCACTTAACGACCGCGGTCTTTGTGAGCGCGGCAAAATCATCGCTCACTCCAAGCTCAAATCGACCCACATATTTCGATGTTCTGTGACGACCTATCTCATTAGATGCGTGAAAGTGAAAATGGACGTTCAGAATACAGTTTTAGATATATATTTATTATAATATTTCTAACTGTTGTACACTTTGATTAAATTTATTGTTAAGAATGTCTTCTACTTTTTTCAATCTTGTCATTTCTTTCATGACAGCCCAAAACGCCCTATAATCCGTTCCACTTGAGTTAACATAATAGCGCTAGCAAGCAAGTGGAATGGGGAAAAGAGCGGTCGTGAGCGTGAGCGTTGTGATCGCCAAGTGGAACGACCCCTAAGGGGGCGTTCCACTTGGTATAATAAATATATATCTGAACTGTATTCTGAACGTCCATTTTCACTTTCACGCATCTATTGAGATAGGTCGTCACAGAACATCGAAATATGTGGATCGATTTGAGCTTGGAGTGAGCGATGATTTTGCCGCGCTCACAAAGACCGCGGTCGTTAAGTGGAACGGCTAAAGGATCAATTTGATCGTTGTGATCGCCAAGTGGAACGGCCCCTAAGTGTCCTGTTGGAGACTCACTTTCCTGGCTCTCAACAGATTAGCGCCAGCGATTCAGTCCTTGAGAGGGAATGGATAAGGCCCTCTAAGTGGGACTTTCAGAAAGCTGGGAGATTGTTTACACCAAGAAGGGTTGAATGGGCGATAAGGACCTTTCAGCCCTTCAAATCTGCAGGCATGGATGGGGTTTTCCCGGCCATGCTTCAGAAGGGTGGCGACCTCATTATACCCCCAATGGTAGAGCTTTTCAGAGCCAGCTATGCATGGGGCTATATTCCTAAATCGTGGAGGAAAGCTAGGGTAGCATTCATACCCAAAATGGGGAGAAGAGGTTCCTCAGAACCTAAATCATACCGACCCATATGCCTAACCTCCTTTCTCCTGAAGACCATGGAGAAAATTGTTGATAACAACATAAGGGGAAACTTGAAGCTCCATAATAAACAGTTTGCCTATAGGGCGGGTAGATCTACAGTAGACGCCCTGCACCACCTCCTTGTGGACGTGGAAGGCACTCTCACCTCAAAGGGGATTATGCTGGCAATGTTCGGAGACATTGGAGGGGCCTTTGACAATACCCTACATGACTCCATATGCAATGCTGCTAAAAACAAAGGGGTGGAAATCACCACTGTAAAATGGATATCGGCAATGCTGAAAGGGCGAACCGTCACAGCCTATCTGGGAGAAACTGAGGTGACAGTGCTTACATGCAGGGGATGCCCTCAAGGAGGGGTACTATCACCCTTGCTGTGGTGTCTGGTCATGGATGGTCTCTTGGAGAAGCTTACGGCAGACGGTTACAACGCTCAGGCATATGCTGACGATCTGGTGGTAACCGTGAGAGGTAGGCATGAAGGCACACTGAGCAGCCGCATGCAATCTGCCCTCAGGATAATTGAAAGATGATGCGAAGAGGAGGGATTGACAATTAATCCGTCCAAAACCACCCTGATTCCCTTCACTAGAAGAAGGAATCTTAATCTGAGAGCTCTGGTTCTGAATGGACAGACTCTCAATTTCTCCAGTGAGTGTAACTATCTGGGAGTCATCCTGGACAGCAAGCTCAACTGGAGGAAACATGTGGAAAAAACCATTTCCAGAGCCACAAGGGCCATGTGGGCCTGTAAGAGGCTCTTTGGAAAAACATGGGGAATGAGACCAGAAATGGTACTGTGGTTATACACTGCCGTGGTACGCCCCGTTGTCACCTATGCGTCACTAGCATGGTGAACAAAAACCGAAGTGGCCACTACTTGCAACAAGCTGCTAAAATTGCAGCGATTAGCTTGTGTTGGGGCCACCGGAGCTATGTGCACAACTCCGACAGCAGCGCTCGAGGTCATACTCGATTTGCCTCCCTTACACTTTTATGTAAGGAAATGTAGCCTGCTGGAAGCCATCAAAATTTCCCTAAAGGGGAACCTCCTACCCGGAAACTGGTTGGACATATGAGGATACTGAACCAACTGGACTCAAGCCTCTTGGCAAAACCCTCAGATGTGATGCCAATCACATACGATTTCGAAATGCCATTCGAAACGATCATTGGTGATCGTCATAGTGCAATGAACTTCGTAAATCGTATAGACAAGAAGTCATCCATATGGTATACTGATGGATCGAAAACAGAAAGGGGTACAGGCATTGGGATATGGGGACCCAAAACAATGATATCCAAGTCCCTCGGAAGTGAACCTTCGGTTTCACAGGCTGAAACACTAGCAGTCTATACTTGCGCTCAAGAGTGCCTTCAAAGGAATCTTAAAGGAGCGCATATATATATCACCACGGACAGTCAGGCTACTTTGAGATCACTGGAATCATACAGCCAGAAATCTCGGCTGACATATGAATGCCGTAATACCATAAAGCAACTGGCCAGAGGCAACAAAGTGACTCTACTATGGATACCAGGACATTGTGGTATTGAGCGAAATGAAACAGCCGACGAACTGGCGAAGAAGGCTTCAAGGCTGAAGCCTGTTGGACCTGAACCTTTCTGTATGCTTGGAATAGACCAATACAAGAAAGCGGTCCAACAATGGGAAGCGGCAAACAAAATAACGCTTTGGAGAAATACTCCTAGACTTGCGCAAGCCAAGAGATTTGTGGAATTCTCGTCGACCTACACCAGGAAGCTCATAAAGCTGCCACGAGCTGAGCTTCGAGTAATGGTGGGTCTGCTGACGGGACACTGTCGATATAAATATCATTTGTATCGCATGGGAAAGTAAG
This sequence comes from Hippodamia convergens, assembly GCA_038502775.1. Classification (NCBI taxonomy): domain Eukaryota; kingdom Metazoa; phylum Arthropoda; class Insecta; order Coleoptera; family Coccinellidae; genus Hippodamia; species Hippodamia convergens. Next base: position 20,597,963 of record CM076610.1, read on the forward strand.
CAGATGAAACCTGCAGGCTATGTGGATCAGAGAAGGAAACGGCTGAACACATGGTATGCAAGTGTCCAGAACTGGCGGAACTAAGAACCATTCACATGGGGAAGTCGGTTCTGGATCCACATGAAATAACCGCCAAGGCTCCTAAGGAGGTCGCTGGGTTCATCAACACCATTGGGCGCATTCAGCAGAAAGAGCGGTTACAAAACTGTTTGCGTTACTGATAGGTACTGGTAGCGGAAATCGGTTGACATCGGGCGGATTCAGCAGAAAGAGCGGTAATAAACTGTCACAACTGTCAGCCACACAACACGTTACCGAAAAGGAGCGCAAGTCAAGTACGCTACTAAAAATGGCGACCGCTACCCAACATGTTACATAGATAGCTCAACGTTCAGCAGAAGATCATAGATATTTGGCAACAGTTCCGTAACAGTTGTCTCTGCTGAATGCGCCCATTGTTGGCCTCCTTGGGATTTAAATGAACGAGTTGGGTAAAGAACAAAAGATCCTTGCGGTCGAGGTTCCCGGAAGGCTGAACGAAGCCACAACGACCCCTGTTCATTATAATAATAATAATAATATACAATAAATTTAATTAAAGTGTACAACAGTTAGAAATATTATAATTAATATATATCTAAACTGTATTCTGAACGTCCATTTTCACTTTCACGCATCTATTGAGATAGGTCGTCACAGAACATCGAAATATGTGGGTCGATTTGAGCTTGGAGTGAGCGATGATTTTGCCGCGCTCACAAAGACCGCGGTCGTTAAGTGGAACGGCTAAAGGAGCATTTTGATCGTTGTGATCGCCAAGTGGAACAGCCCCTCTGTTACTGAGTGCGCCCAGCGTTCGACACACGCACTTTATCCCACAGAACATCCAACGTGGATTCCGAACGCCACCTAGGACCGTTGTAGGACTGGTTCAAGTTTTGAAAAACCCGAATGCATCAAACGATCCAAGTATGAAAGAGAGAAAATGAAAGCATTTCAGTCTTTTACACGAGAAATTCAACGATATCTTCATTGAAGATAATCGATGGCATTAAGATTCCTGCCAACAACCATCACGTCAAACGCTAAAAAGCATGCACCCAGAATAATCCTAAAACAGTACCTGCCCAAGAGCGGGGACAGTTTTAGGACTGTCCCAGGATTATTCGTAAAAACCCGAACGCAAAACAAGTCAGTCCTGAAACAGTCCCCAAAAAACCCGAACGCTAACTATCGCAAACAAATTGACCATATTCGTTAGCTATCGGTTGCAGCTTTTTTAAGTGTTTTTGGGTTGGCGACATTGTGCGATTAATCATAATGACATTCATCGTAGTTGTCAATTGTCATTATTTATTTACTTTTTTCAAAATTTGAATTTTGAAATGTTTCCAATCATCTATAGAAAACGGACATTTTTCAAAATATATCATCAATCTAGTTAGGTTTCTCCTGAATATACTAAAATCATTTAAAACAGATATCAACAATTTTTATTGATAAAACAAATACATACAATTTTTAATAAAATTCATACTAGAAGGCTGTGAGTATATCTTGTGTATATTCAACATGTCCAAGAGTACAATATTAGAATCATGATTTTTCTCTTTTAGCAACCAACATGGTGGAGGTGGCTGGAGCACTGTCAAAGTCGTAGCTCTACCGAATATTCCAAATTAAAATTTCATAGGTTTGTTTGAGTTTCATAGGTTCCCTAAAAATAAAATACTTACTAAGAAATGGTAACATTCTTTAGGAATGGAGCAAGATGCTCATTCATTAATTTCCAGAGGAAGAGGATATGCCGTTTATATTTCACATTCCAAAATGAAATGAAGAAAATTAAAGTTCCTACATTATTCCTGAGGAAACCTATGATTTCTAGTAAGCACTAAATTTTCATTTACATCTGTCCACTCATTAACATTATGCTCATTAGCAGGTCAAACAGATAGACATTTTGAAGATGATAATATAAATGTTTGTGATGGCCAATGTGAATCTTTAAAAAAAAATCATCTGAACGCCAATATACCCATGAATATCATAATTTTCATTTTATAGGATCCATTGATCATTTGTCATTAAGAATAATCAACTAGATGAGTTGGAGGAACAAGTCACCGAAGATATTAACTACTGAGTTCACGTCCAACTTGAAAAACAGTACTTTACAATTTTAATTTACAATTTAAGTTTTGCTCCTGGAATTCAACTTTTATTATATTCATAGAAATCCTTGGAGCATGCAGACTAGGAACAATTTTTATTTTTGTAGGTCTGAGAATTCATGTTGAGAGGAAGATTGGAGAAGTGAAAACTTTCAATATACTAACATCTACGATTCCCATCAGTACCATGAAACGTTTGATGCCCAGTTTCTTCAAAGCACCCACCCCTTCTAGATAGAAGTATATAAGCAATAAAGAAGTTTTGAATTTCAATTGTTTATAAGTAATTATATAAGTTTTCCATTTCAATAATTGTTTTCATTCCCAAATTCGAAATGTCCCCTACGAATAATTTTATGAATTCAAGTTTGGTCATATGGAAATGATTTCAGAGATATTTGTAGCACTAATATAGGGATCAATAAGAGGTTTATGTCCAATAGATCTTTTTCATGTGGCACTAATATAACCGAATTTGTTCACAACACTATTTAATTTGTTGGAAATCCAAGGAATTTTTTATTAAAGATGAAAAACAAAATAACAATTGAACTATAATGAAAAACAGTGTGCAAAAAAATTGCTAAAATTCTTCGATGAAAAAAAATAACTGCCTGTAATGTTTTTTTTTTTTTAAATCCACATCCTGTGTTTCATATTCCATCGCAACCACATTTATATTATCATCTTCGAAATGCTTTCGCTTTGACCTGCTAATAAACATAATGTTAATGAGTGGATAGATGTAAATGAAAATTTAGAGCTTACTAGAAATCATAGGTTTTCTTAGGAACAATGTAGGAACTTTAGTTCTCTTCATTATTTCCTTTTGAAATGTAAACCACATATTCTCTTTTTCTGGAAATTAATGAATGAGCATCTTGCTCCATTCCTAGAGAATGTTACCATTTTTTAGCAAGTATTTTATTTTTAGGAAACCTATGAGACTCAAACAAACCTTTGAAATTTTAATTTGGAATCTTCGGTAGAGCTACGACTTTGACAGTGCTCCAGCCACCTCCACCATTGTGGTTGCTAAAATAGAAAAATCATGAACCTAATATTGTACTCTTGGACATGTTGAATATACACAAGATATACTCACAGCCTTCTAGTATCCATTTTATTAAAAAAGTATGTATTTGTTTTATCAATAAAAATTGTTGATATCTGTTTTAAATGATTGTAGTATATTCAGGGAGAAACCTAACTAGATTGATGAAATATTTTGAAAAATGTCCGTTTACTATAGATGATTTGAAAAATTTCAAAATTCAAATTTTGAAAAAAGTAAATAAATAATGACAATTGACAACTACGATGAATGTCATTATAAATCGATTTCAAGCGAATAACCGGTAAATACCGCAGTTATTGTTGGTTATGCCCTTGGTTATAGCCCTTACTCAAATGAATGGCCTGTCTGAATGACCAAAAGCGCTTGAATGCAGTTGGTAAATACCAATGATAACCGGTTATTCGCTTGAAATCGATTATGATTAATCTCACAATGTCGCCAACCCAAAAACACTTAAAAAAGCTGCAACCGATAGCTAACGAATATGGTCAACCATATTCGTTAGCTATCGGTTGCAGCTTTATTAAGTGTTTCTGGGTGGCGACATTGTAAGATTAATCATAATGACATTCATCGTAGTTGTCAATTCTCATTATTTATTTACTTTTTTCAAAATTTGAATTTTGAAATGTTTCCAATCATCTATATTAAACGGACATTTTTCAAAATATTTCATCAATCTAGTTAGGTTTCTCCCTGTATATACTACAATCATTTAAAACAGATATCAATAATTTTTATTGATAAAACAAATACATACAATTTTTAATAAAATGGATACTAGAAGGCTGTAAGTATATCTTGCGTATATTCAAAATGTCCAAGAGTACAATATTAGGTTCATGTTTTTTCGATTTTAGCAACCACAATGTTGGAGGAGGCTGGAGCACTGTCAAGTCGTAGCTCTACCGAAGATTCCAAATTAAAATTTTATAGATTTGTTTGAGTTTCATAGGTTCCCTAAAAATAAAATACTTGCTAAGAAATGGTAACCTTCTTTAGGAATGGAGCAAGATGCTCATTCATTAATTTCTAGAAGAAGGGAATATGTGGTTTACATTTCACATTCCAAAATGAAATGAAGAGAACTAACGTTCCTACATGATCCCTGAGGAAACCTATGATTTCTAGTAAGCACTAAATTTTCATTTACATCTGTCCACTCATTAACATTATTTTTATTTGCAGGTCAAACAGAAAGACATTTCGAAGATGATAATATAAATGTTTGTAATGGCCGATGTGAATCTTTGAAAAAAATCATCTGAACGATAATATACCCATGAGTATCATAATTTTCATTTTCTAGGATCCATTGATCATTTGTTATTAAGAATTATGAACTAGATGAGTTGAAGAAAACAAGTCACCAAGGATATTATTAGTGAGTTTACGCCCAACTTGTAAAACACTGCTTACAATTTAATTTTTGCTCCTGGAATTCAACTTTTATTATATTCATACAAATCCTTGGAGCAAATAATCCTTGCTTATGCAGACTATAGGAACAATTTTTATTTTTGTAGGTTTGAGAATTCATGTTGAGATTGGAGAAGTGAAAATATCCATTATACTGAAATCTACGATTCCCATCAGTACCATGGAAAGTTTGATGCCCAATTTCTTCAAAGCACCCCTTCTAGATAGAAGTATATAAGCAATATAGAAGTTTTCAATTTCAATAATTGTTTATAAGTAATTATATAAGTGTTCCATTTCAATAATTGTTTTCATTCCAAAATTCAAAATGTCCCCCACGAACATGCAAATAATTTTATTAATTCAAGTTTGGTCGTATGGAAATGATTTCAGAGATATTTGTAGTACTAATATAGGGATCAATAGGACGTTTATATCCAATAGATCTTTTTCATGTAGTACTAACTAATATAATCTAATTTGTTCACAACACTATTTAATTTATTGGAAATCCAAGGAATTTTTTAATAGAGATGAAAAACAAAATAACAATTGAACTATAATAAACAATAGTATACAAAGAAACTGCTAAAATTCTTCGATGAAAAAAAAAAATTCTGCCTGTAATGTTTCTATTTTGAAAAATCCACATCCTGTGTTTCATATTTCATCGTAACCACATTTATATTATCATCTTCGAAATGCTTTCGCTTTGACCTGCTAAAAAACATAATGTTAATGAGTGGATAGATGTAAATGAAAATTTAGAGCTTACTAGAAATCATAGGTTTTCTCAGGAATCATGTAGGAACGTTAGTTCTCTTCATTTCATTTTGTAATGTGAAAAGTAAACCGCATATTCTCTTCCTTTGGAAATTAATGAATGAGCATCTTGCTCCATTCCTAAAGAAGGTTACCATTTCTTAGCAAGTATTTTATTTTTAGGGAACCTATGAAACTCAAACAAACCTATGAAATTTTAATTTGGAATATTCGGTAGAACTACGACTTGACAGTGCTCCAGCTTCCTCCAACATTGTGGTTGCTAAAATCGAAAAAACATGAACCAAATATTGTACTCTTGGACATTTTGAATATACGCAAGATATACTTACAGCCTTCTAGTATCCATTTTATTAAAAATTGTATGTATTTGTTTTATCAATAAAAATTATTGATATCTGTTTTAAATGATTGTAGTATATACAGGGAGAAACCTAACTAGATTGATGAAATATTTTGAAAAATGTCCGTTTAATATAGATGATTAGAAACATTTCAAAATTCAAATTTTGAAAAAAGTAAATAAATAATGACAATTGACAACTACGATGAATGTCATTATGATTAATCTCACAATGTCGCCAACCCAAAAACACTTAAAAAAGCTGCAACCGATAGCTAACGAATATGGTCAATTTGCTACATCAGGTACTATAAAATTTGGAAGTGGATATAGTACGCTTTTTGTACTATAATTTGATAATATATATCTGCCATAATTTCAGTAGTGCAAATTCGAATATTTCAGTAATGCAAATTCGAAAATTTCAGTAATAGCAGAGATTGTCTCTGGTAATAGCTTTGATTCTAAGTATATAATTTCATAAACAATTTTAATGGAAAACTCAATATAGTTGTCTGGGCATTGTTCAGTACTGCTTTCGCCATATAGGAATCGAACTGAAAAAAGCATGTGGATGAAAATTATAGAGTCTACTATTATTTATCTTCACTTCGCGAGTAGAATCGGGGAATCACAGGACAGAAACGTATACAATTTTAATATTCTGTTTTTTGTTTACTTTTCAGGATCTTGCATTTCTTTTGAACCAACAAAACAAATGTGCCTGTAATAATATGTTCAATCACGTCAAGAAAAAGTAAAACTGAAATTATTTGTATTCTCCTAGAACTAGATTTGAAATAATTCCTAATTAATGAATTGTGAGCCATGAAAGTACTTTTTTTATGAATTTTTTTCATTGAGATATTCAAATAGTATGAATAAAATAAACTTCCTTATTTTCAAATTATGGTACTATAATTCTGTCGAATGTACTATATTTGGCCTGGCTGTTGTACTATGATACTCCATCAAGGGTTGGCAACACTGGTGTGAACCCGAATAGAGCTTTTACCTGTTCAAGAACGGGGACAGCTTTTGGACTGTTCTCGGATAGTTCGTAAAAACCCGAACGCTAAACAAGTCAGTCCCCAAAAAAAACCCGAACGCGAAACACGTACTGCGCAAAATCCTGACAGTCCTAGAACTGTAATTGTGTAAACCCCAATAGAGCTTATGTCACATGTCACTCACTCAGTGGCCAACATGTTATCTGTGGTGGCCAACTCTTCTATGGTGCACACACAATCAAAATCAAAAACATTTCACCAAAAGAAAAACACAAATGTTGTACCCTCGTTACTAAGGAGCTAGCACTTCTTATATTTTGATGTTCTGTGATTAGAAATAAATACTGAACGTGCATATAAAGATTAAAGATGAGTGTGCCATGTTTTCCCGTTTTGTTTTATTCGAAAGAACCACTTCCGACTAATACAATTCTCATTAAAGAAGACAGATGCCATGATTCAAGAAGACCAAAATAAATTGGAATACATACGTTATAGAAAGTGGAGAGAAAAATAATGTTTCTTCCAATAATAAAAATATTCTTGCTCCCTATTATGATAATGATGGTATTACACAGACTTTTGTATATTTCATAATTCTTGAGATTAAATGTTTACAGAGGGTTTAATAGATTGTATGGAAATTGAGGATAATTATGAAATTCTTCCCACTAAGTCTGGAAAGTTCAAAACAATATTTCATGTTCCAACGTGAGTTCTCTGGGATTAAAAAGTAGTACCTACCTTATCCATATCATTGTTTCAGTGCTTTGTTACCAGTTGTGGTTGGTCCTAAGGGAAGTAAACTGAGACAATTGCAAGAAATGACTCAAACATTGATAAAGGTCCCCAGAGCTTATGAAGTAGGGGTACCTGTCAAAATAACTGGACATAGTGAAAGGAGTGTTGCATCCGCTCGTAACCAAATCAGTCTACTTATTTTAAAGAAACGTGAAAACTTTCCAAGTTCTCATTTTATATCAATTCCAGTTAATTCGAATCAAATTGCAGCTAATTTTGCTAAGTTTAAGGTAATAAATTTATACTTCACTTGATTTGCAAATAATACTATGTTTTATAGAAAGAAGTACTTGCAGTTGCTTATAGGGGTGTGGATGATAGCATCTTTCAGAATCCCAATAAACTCCATATCACTGTGGAAGTGTTGAGTTTATTAGATTCCTTGGAAATAGATCATGCCAAGCAATTATTGTCAGAAAATGTAAGGGAGATCATTAGGTAAGACTTATAATATTAAATTACATAAACTCCGAATCTGTTTTATTATGAAATAGAAAAACATGTTGACTCCTTAGCACAAGATAACCCTTGATTATTAATTCATTAAAAGCCCATCAACAAGTTTGATTTAATTGCTGAAACTTCTTTCCCCCCTTTTTATACATCATTTATACCAACAAGTTACCAAATACACTAAGCACTGAAATATCTATGTACGCAGATGACACGTCTTTGGTTCTATTTGGAAATAATCAATATATATATATATATATATATATATATTATAGTATATTCTGGGCTTAACAATATGCAATTTACAATACATATCATCAAGAAACAGCTTGATGCTGTATACCCAGTTCTCTTCATCAAGCCTTTCAATCCTTTGTATTTCTCTGAACTGCCCTGCTACTTCATTTTCAATCTCCAATCCAACTCTCACGTTAACAAACGACTCCAGCAATAATGATCTTCTGGTGCTCAATAGTCCCTGTAGAATTCAAGTAATCATTCTCATACTTAGTTCATTCACTCGTTCGTCGTTGAATACTACCAGTCCTATTTCGAGGCTTGTTGAATGAGAAATTTAGCTACATAGAACCACCCAGAAAGATGAAAGGGATCACATAATGTTTGAGATGTCAACAATATGGGCATTCCAAAAGTTATTGCAACAGGCTGTATGTGTGTGTCAAATGTGGAGGCGCGCATAGCACGACTAGTTGCGCGAAAAAAAGAGATACACCTGCTAAATGTGCCCTTTGTGGGCACCCAGCCAACTACAAAGGATGCGAATTTTATCACAAGCTCTTAAAAACCAATAATGCAAAGAACCGATGGAATATCCAGAATAAAAATTCAAGAAACAATCCCATTATAAGTCCTTCAAACACCACACAAAATAAACAAAAATAAACAACATCAAAAAAATAATGATTTCAACACCTCAGACAACCAAAATCAGCTAAATCTATACCAACACTCCAGAAGCTATGCTAATGCAGTGAAAAACACACCCATGCAGCAGTCGAATGACATCAACAATGTACTGACCACATTCCTGGAAGAATTCAAGACAATGTTTCAGCAAATTAATTTAGATATCAGACTGCAGACTCCAAACGATGTAGATTTGGCAATCACAGATTTCATTAGAACTCTTAAAAATGCTGTAGATCAAGCTACGCCCAAGACAAAAGAAACAAAAAGAATATACAATATTCCAGAAAATATAAGGGACCTACTGACAATCAAAAAAAAAACTAGGATGAAATGGCAGCAGACACACTCTCCAGGGGACAAACACACTTTGAACAGGATAACAAATGAATTGAAATACAAAATCAAGCAAGTAAAAGAAAAATCTTTCAATGATTATGTAACAAGCATCAACTGATTCGATAACTCGAAAAAATCTGAAAAAACCAATAAAACACATACCCCCATTACGCAACACAACAAGATCACCAATGCAATGGGCAAGGACCGATAAAGAAAAGACACAAATTTTTGCAGAACATTTGGCAGTAGTTTTCACACCCAATAATGATATAATTGATGACAACCTGGAAAGGGATCTACTGGAAAATCCTGTAATTGCAACATCCATAACAAAATTTAAAACAAAGCAAGTGCAAAATGAAATAAAATTCCTGAATATCAGAAAAGCTGCAGGGCCAGGCAAAATAACGCCGAAAATGATAAGAGAACTGCCAAGGAAAGGAGTGAAGATGATCACATCTTGAGACTGAATTATTGGCCTGAAAAAATGAAAACATCCGAAATAGTACTAGTACCCAAACCAGGCAAAGACCCAAACTCAACAAGATCATATCGTCCAATCAGTTTACTTCCTGTTATTTCTAAAGTTCTAGAAAAGTTACTAATCCAAAGAATAAATTAGGATCCAAACACAGAAGAGTGGATACCTGATCATCAGTTTAATAATAAATTAATTATAATAAAAAAAAAAAAATTCTGCCGGCTAAAAAAGAGCTTCTCTGGCTTCACTTGCTCCGCTCAATAATTTTCCATATTCCAGTATGGGGTCATTTCATATATGGCTGGCTGTATATTTCTCTTGTTTCTTATTATCAGATTTTAGAAATAATATTTTTTATTTGAATAACAGCTTTTTTCCTCATTTCAGTTCTTACTTCAGTGGAAAAACTTATGTGATTAGATTAAAAGGAATTGAAATCATGAACGATGATCCTAGCGAGGTAGATGTTTTATATGCAGAGGTTAGAATTGATAATCAAAATGACCATTATAACTTGCAAGAAGTAGTTGACAAAATATCAAATCTGTTCTATATCAATGGTAAGTACAGACCATGCATACTTCTATTTCCCATTTATCCTACTCTTACTAATATTATAAATGCGAAAGTTTGTAAGGATGTGAGTATGGATGTTTGTTACTCTTTCACCTAAAAAGTACTGAATAGATTAAGATGAAACTTCACATCAATATAGTTTATGTATCAGAATATGACATAGGCTACAATTTATAAATATTTGGTGTAATTTGACCAGAATATAATGACAAATTATCAAGCTAGTCGGAAAAATTCCTGCCCTCTGAGAGCTGTTTAGGCTTGTGTTCCTTGGTACATGTCTTGGTATTGAAAAATGACCATTCTTCCCTATTCTCGGCAAGACGGTGAAATATCGAAGTACAACAGCCAAGCAAAAATATTATCAGCTGTAAAACTGTGATCACGTTATCACGCTTATCATTACTGGTAAGGAACTGTGACTACCTATGAATTTTTGATATCAATGAAATTACAGTTCGTGAAATATTGCTCATTTATCACAGGGAGCGATTGGAGATAAACCGAATGAGATATTCTCAAGCAAGATCTGCTGTAGCTCAGGAAGAATCCGACAAGATAAAAGCTTCAATGAAAATATCAATTTTGCATTTAAATATCGAAAAGAACCCCAGGATTGTGCTGTTCAAACGGAAAAATCAAATTGCCAGAACTGACAACACCACCTGAATTCCTGAATTCTTTTCTTTAAGGATGAGGACCCCTAGTTAAAAGATAATAGTTTAAAAGGGGGTTACAGTCCACTTTGACATTACTATTGTCTATTGTGCCCCCTGACAAAGGTATTCTTACCACGCCCTTTACAGTTCGCCTTCCAGTTCCAGAGATCTAATGGAATCCAATATCTCCGAAGGCTTCAGCGAGGCTAATTCTTCACTCCTACAGGTCTCTTGACCAAAGCATTGTTTCCTTTGGCTTACAATGCCAAAGCATTCCATTACTAGGTGAATAAGAGTTTCTTCCTCCTCCCCACAGTCTACACTTGTCAGTGTCCGATATGCCCATTCTCAGCAAATGCTTTCTGAGGCGACAATGCCCTGTAAGAAAGCCAGTAAGGAGATGTAGTTGGTTCTTACTGAAATGCAGATACCTTTTGGATCGTGTAGTTTCAAAATTCCGAAGGAACTTTTTGGAGTGATCAAACCCTGGGAGATTCTACCCAAGTGTTTCTCTTTCAGTTCCTTCTTATATGTACATTTTCCTATACAGAAAGGTTCTGGACCAGTGAGTGGTTTCTGGGCACCCTCTCTGGCAAGTTAATTGGCCTCTTCGTTACCTGTGATTCCTGAATGACCGGGGACCCAGATTAAAGAGATTTTATTTTTCTTGCCTACCTCATTGAGTTTGCTCCAGCACTCCCAGGTAAACGACATAGGAGTTCAGTGTTTTGATAGCACTATCTGAGTGAATAGCTATGTGGCAATTCTGATAGTTTCTCTCTAGATTAATATCTAGACATCTTTTGATTGCTAATATTTTTGCTTGAAGAACACTCACACAGGAAGGAGCCTAACGATAGTGCACACTTGGCTTTGGTTCCGTGAATCCCAGCGCCAGCTCCTGTGTTGGTTTTCAGAACCATCTGTATACCATTTAACGGTATTTTCTTTGAAATTTTGGTCGGTGTATTCCTGCTCTCATTCCTCTTTTTTGCATAGCATCGTACTGAAGTTGTTCTCAGTACTTACTTTTTTGATCATTACATCACTAGGAAGGTTCGCTGATGAGATGCAGTTACTCAGAGAGTACCAGGCTCTCTGACACCTAATTCTCTCATTACCTGTGCTTCTTTAGATATTCTGAGGATGGAATCATGGGCCACCCTGTCAATCACCAGATGTGGGGGTGTGAGTGAGATCTGTTTTGATCTCAAGTGCTCTAGTTGGGCACATTCTCATGGCTCCTGTGATGCACACACAGGCAAGCCGCTGTGCTTTATGGAGCATTTTCCTCGTACTTGTTCTGACTTGTATGTGATTATAAGTCTCACAATCATGACGTACATTTTTGGGTTACAATCCCAATTCCTGCCGCATAGACCCCTGCACTCCATAAGAGCCTTAATAGCTCTACCAGTAGCATTACATATATGCCTATTTCACAGAAGCTTACTGTCCAGGGTAATTCCCAGATATTTAACTTCAGACTTCCACTCCAGGATGTTTTCGTTCAATTATAAAGATTTAATGGCTAGAAGTTTTCTTTTCCGAGTGAACGGAATTACTGTGGTCTTGGTTGTGTTAATATTTAGCCCCACTGACAAGCACCATTGCTCAATAATTCCAAGGCCATTCTGCATTAAGTCCCAAAAGGCGACTTCGAATTTGCCTCTTACTATAAGGACTATGTCATCACACAATCGAAGACTAACTGCGTAAGCCGGTGTAGTAGTTCATCCACTACAGGGCTTTATAATAGGGGAGATAGCACCCCAGCCAGAAGTGTATCCCGAGTAGCTTCAACACCGACGGATTTATAGCCCATCTATGCTAATGACCCTAGCAGTCAATGCCGAAAACATAATAAAAAAAGAAGGAGGAATTTTATGAATAAGTGAATAATTTACCGAATGAGTAAACATATGAAGAAGAAACGTTGTGACATTAAAAGTGAAATTAAATTATTATGTCAAATTGTTGGAAATGCTATCAAATCAGTTACGACACCGATCAAAAACAATAGTAAGTTGCATGAAATTCAGTTAAAAAGACTTTCCTTCCCTATAATGATGGCAATCCAGAGGAATGGCTTTTCTTTTATAAATAGTTCAAGAATATTTGTGATCTCTACGATTTTTCTAATAAAAAAATCATGGTGAAGCATGGTCCAGCACAATAAATAATTTGGTGGCGATTATAAAAATGCTGAAGTCTCCAGGACACATACATGAAGAAATTATATGAATGCTCCAAGAAATAGAATTGATTTACTAAATGCACACAAGGACACATGTTAAACTATTTCAGATACATATCTAACCAGAAAAGCAGAATTATGTGGTTACTATGAAACATGACGTCCAATGAATATTTTATAAACTATTAATATTGTGTTGTGTTTAAATAAATAACTGTATTTAAAGAAATTGACCTTCAGCCCAATGAATTAAATAAATTACAGTCATGTTACAAAAAAAAAGAATGTATGAATATATAGGTGTTCACGATGTCTCATCTTGATTGCTTTGTAGTTTTTCTAGAAGTGTGCAGGTAGGGAATTTTCTATGTCAGCACCCCAGAGGTGAAGTGTGTTAAGTCACAATATCAGAATTAGACAAAACAGAGTTTTTTTAGTTCCATTATTGTTTCAAAGAATGTTTACTGCATTGTTTACTGACTTGATATACCAAGGGAGTCAAAAATGTGTTCCACTAGCTAGAATTTACTAATGTGAATCTAATCTTGTAGAAAGTTCGTGTCTGAAAAAATGTGACTTAACACACTTTACCTCTGAGGTGCTGATGCGGATTACTGACTGGCTCACAGTGAAATTACCAAGTAAAATCTTCTGCACTCTCTAATCTCTTCCGGAATCTTTCATTTAGCTTTGTAATTCTTTCTCTTATTGGATCCACTTTTGTCAGCTTATACAGGAGATTGTTGAAGGGATTATGTAGGTGGTTTCTTGGGTTTCTCAACTTAGTGTTTGTCCTGAGTGATGTGGTTTCAGCCACTTCTATCATGAGTGTTTAAATATTTTCCAACAATACAGAATCGTCAATTACTTTAAGATGTCATCCGAAAACTTTCTGATTATCTGAAGTTGAGATGGAGGAAATATTTTGCTAAATGGATGGGAGGAATTGCAAGAGCCACTTGTTATATTAGTTCCCCATCAAACGCCGATCATGAAGTTTGGTCAAAAAACCAAACAAACCAGGGTTTGTCTTGGTTACCCATGACCTACTCAAAAAATAAACGGAAAATTCATTTAGTTATCTATAAAAAAAATTATATAAACGGTGTTATATTCTAGTGAAAGTAGAATGGTGTGTCTCCAAAACCAAATAATTTCTTCACCCATAACCATGAAATCCCTGCTGAATGTATGAAAATAGTACATGCTGTATGTGTTTAGCCTAGACATTAGACCTACATACTGCAGAACATCACAATAAAATTGAATATTTTTCAGGTTATGTACGAAAGCAATATGAACATGTTAAGCTACATGTGACTTTAATGAACACTCTGTTCAGGAAAAATGAGAATGAAAAAAGGACAACCTTTGATGCTTCATTTATTTTGAATAAATACAGAGATTATGATTTTGGAACCGCAGAATGGAAATCCGTTGAGTTATCCATAAGATTTACTACAGCTTCTGATGGCTATTATAATTCCGAAATATCAATACCCTTACAAGCATCATGAAAATAAAATTTATTACTTTTATTTGTATTCTCTGTTACATTTTTCCTTTCATGAGAGTTCTTCAAAGGTTTAAATTAATCCTAAGAGATATAGCAACTAGTGTTGAGACCATTGTATTGTTTTAAGATCTATTCCTTCTTGAACCATTTCCCATAAAGGACTCATATCTCTTAATCTTTTAACATGCTGAATACATCTTTGTGCTGTATAATCCACTTCTTCCTCTGTAGTAAAACGACCAAAACCAAATCTGAAAATTTCCTTTGAATAAATGACTCATAATACAGTAGAACCTCGGATAATCGAAAACTCGGATATTGCGGACTTTATTAAATTACTATTTTTAAACAAATTGGATTTTTTTGCGTAAACAGTAACTTTGTATGTAAGTACATACATATATTATATGTAAATAATACACAAATATGTAGATATATTCTTTAATGAATGACAAGCACAGACGACTCGCTGCGAGAGCAGAGTTTGGATGTGTCAAATCGAACTCTATTGTGCTACTCAAGCAACTCGGATAATCGGGGTTTTACTGTAATATGATGTGCAACAACTGCTATAATAATAAATCTGATCTTGATCAACAGTAATATTCATCCGCTTTGTTATCTGAGCATTTAATCAAGGAATGCAAAACCTCGCTGTACTGTAATCAACATATCTTGACACTGCTCTGACAAACGTATGTGAAAGTGACTCAACAAGGTATTGGTTGGCTTTAACAACAGGTTGTGAGTCAACTTGAATCTTTAGGGAAAATAATAATCGAAAATGATTATAAGTAACTTTAATTTTTGATTTAATCAACATGTTAAAAAATTCGGACAAACATCCGGTGATATTAACTGAAATGAATATTGATGGAACAATTCTTACAATTACTGACATTATTAACAAAATTTGGAAATACGTTTTCTTGACTCTTCTCGATGTATATTACATTTTCTGACTCCACAGATCCATTTCTAAACGATGTGTAATGAAGCTCGGTTTCTTATTTAATTAAGTAACCGATTTTCATTTAAAGATATTTCATAAATTTTCTGGTTCCGGAATTATTTCCGAATGTGTGGAAGAAGGCCGTTTATTCCTGTTAATGTTTATTTCATTTTTTCTACATATTAGAAAAACATCCGGTAGTAGAAGATCGGTCCTGAGAACGGCATTTTTTCACATATGGTCTAGTTTGAAAACGCATTATTGGAGTCGAAAATTCCAGCAATTTTCGACGACGCAAGTACAAGGTGCATCCCCACCCCAGAGGCTATAAAAGACGGGGTTCTCTTCAGCCAGAATTAATTGTGTTTGAATTGCGTTTAAAATTCCGTTTAGATTTCGAAAATTGCGTTTAAATTCCGTATTGATTCCGATTGAATTCCGTTTTAAATTCCCAGTTTTTGAGTTGAGATTGCGAAATTGATTCTTGCTTTGAATTTTCGAAATACGGTAAGTAAACCAAAGAGACCGATATTTGACTGGCCCGGTTGTGTAAAACCGCATATCGCCGTTGTCTCGTTAACCACCACGAGTAGACGGACGAATTTTACCTACCTCAAAAAGGAGGCGAAATATTTGAACCGACGAACACTAAGTTCTGACCGTTCAACTTGGCCATTCAGATTCTGGGATCAATAAGTACATATTAATTCTGGCTAGTTCTGATCAAGAAAACGTTTTCAACCGTGTAAGGTGCTCACAATCAGACCTGTTGTATCACTTGTATTTATAATAGATACCTTGTTCTTTCTTTCTTTTATCTGTGTCATAAACTCTTAATATTACTGGTTTTATACTTCACCTTTCTCCCGGCATTTCCCGATTAGGAAAGTCATAGTTTCCGCTTCTGGGAAAACAGAAATATATTAACAGAGACTTTACTCTTGACTAGCAAGTTATCGCTAACATCCTAGATAAACTCGAATCCTGTCTCCGACTAGAGACTACCCAGGTAGGTTTGCTATATTTTCCCTATTTAGCCGTTTCAGTACGAAAAATAGCTGGCGCCCAAGCAACCCCGTTTTCCGAGAGAAACTCAACAGAAAATTTGGTGGCCAGACATAATTAGAAGAATTGATAAATGGCGGCGGCGGCACCGTTACAAAAATGGCGAACAAACCACGTCACAGATGTTTCTGTCACTGTTCAACCAGTGCAAGAGACTACTGGCTCTTACATCCCATTTGAAAATAATAATAATAATAATGTCTTTATTTTCATAATTATAAATTAATAACAGGAAGTAAATAATAATTCGTGGTTAGATGGTAAATGTTATTGTGAAAAATGGCGGAGTCCAGTTATGCTGATGCATACGCTGCTCTACTCAACCCGAGAAAGCAGCAGCGACGCGACATCATTAATAAATAAAAGAAACAGTATGGGCCCCAAGTCACTGCCCTGTGGTACTCCGGAGGGAGCAGGAAAGAATGAAGAAAAAGAGTTGTATCGTGCAGAAGAGCGACGATTACGCAGGAAGCTTTAAATCCAACCATGAAGACTACCTCGGATACCCATCAGGTTGAGCTTATTCAGCAATAGACTTTTATTAACTGTATCGAATGCCTTCCGAAAATCCGTATAAATACAATCTACACTGCTGCCACCCTCCATAGCAGATGTAAAATTATCAATAAATAATAACAGGTTAGTAGCTGTGGATCTTGACTTTACAAAACCTGCAATTCTGGAGGCACATTCCAAAGTTAGACAGGAACAAACTAACTTATCGAACAGCTTTGGGATGACAGACGTTATACAGATTCACCTTTAGTTCAAAACAACCTGTTTATCACCCCACTTGAAAATGGGTAAAATGTAACTGTCCTTCCAAATTCGAGGGAATAATCCAACCTTTAAAGAATTGTTGAGCAGGTCACACAGAGGTGCTCTAAACAGAAAATACACTCCTTTAAAAGAAATGATGGGATACCATCAGGCCCGCAAGAGTAGATGCACCTCAGCCCAGATAAAAACATCAGCGAGAGAAAGCGTCAGCGTATGGAAATCAACAGGTCACACAGAGGTGCTCTAAACAGAAAATACACTCCTTTAAAAGAAATGATGGGATACTATCAGGCCCGCAAGTGTAGATGCACCTCAGCCCAGATAAAAACATCAGTGAGAGAAAGCGTCAGCATATGGAAATCAACGGTTTCCGGAATATCTAACGGAGGAGGGATAATTTCCTCATGGATGAAAACAGCTCCAAAAAATAGGGCGCACAATTCAGTAATCTCCTCACTGTTCGAGCTCTCTACTCCGTTGAAACACATTTTATTGGTAAGATTGATGGTTCCCTTAAGTTTACTTATGTGCCTCCAAAAGAATTTGGGATCGGATTTAATTCTAGATTCAAGGAATAGACAATAAGAATCAAAACACCTCTTAATGTTATACTGATTACGTAAGTAACGAAACGACTCATAACCATTGGGTGAGTTGGAGGTTTTGAAGTGCACATGACTTTCTTTTTTCTTTGATCAAATGCTTCAACTCTTTATCGAACCAATGAGGAAAGGCACCATGTCTTTGGACCTGTTTGGGAACAAACATATCAAGCCCATTATATACAACATAATAAAAGTAGGCAACCGCTCTATCAACATCATAACTTTTACAAAAACTCCAATCAATAGAGTGAAAATAATTGTTGAGGTCAACATAGTTGCCATTCTTAAAATCATAATTGAGAGGATCACAATTATCCAGATCGGATACTGAAGAGTGATCAGAGCATGATATAACAATTGAGTAACCATAATGATGAATAGAGTTTTCGAGAAGAGTATTACTTGCATAGTTCACTGAAATTTTATTGTCCGACGAAAATATCAAGTCAAGGAAGACACCACGGCTGTTAGGCAGGTGGTTCATCTGGGAGAGCTCCATAAAATCACAACACTCAGATAAGCTTTTGCCTATATCTCCAGGTTCACACAGCACAAATTTTTCATCAGCCCACCTACCTTCAGGGAGATTGTAATCCGCCGCACAACAAAAATGTTGCGTTGGGATGCTCGTAGTAAACTTCCTCCACCAATTAACACATACCAACAAATGTTCAACAATATCTGCATTATTCACCAAGAGGCGGGGATTCAGAGAATCCCTCACCAACATAAGGACACCACCTCCTCTAGACTTAAAGCTAGTAGATAAGCTTCTATCCTTCCGGAAAACTTGGTAACCTGGCGACTTCACCATCAAAAAAATATTCATTTAGAGATGATTCGACGATAACAATAACATCATTATTCGAGGATAAGGTGGCAAGCCTAAAGCTAGTTAGTCGAGTCCGCAAGCAACCAATGTTGTGATAATACATCTTCAAATGGGATGTCTCAAGTTTTTTCGTTCAACCTTCTCAACTATCTTAGGTTAACCACCAATGTATCTGATCGTAACGTTTTCACCATTACCTTTACGCTTCTCGAGGTCCAATTGGAGATTACGCAGATACCTGTGCTGGGATTCAGTATAATCACCATCAATCCGCACTTTCTTGAACTTCGCAGACATATTGAAGCACCTGTCATGATGACTTTGAGTGGACGGGATTTTAATTCAGTTTTCTTCCCCACACAAAACAAATTCACAATAGAACTTTTAAGGTCATTCGGATCCTTTCCAAAATCAAGCTCCCTCAGAACGTCCACAACCTCAGCACGATCCTTATTGTATAAAATTTGATTCCCTATTTCCTTTTTATTGTTGAGGCTCTCAGCTATGTAACTTTCAGCAATATTAGCGGATTTCCATCCACCATGTTGCTTGATAGCTATTAGCTAATATCCATGGTGTCAGGGAAAAAGGGGATAAGTCCATTATGGAGAATGTTTTTTCTGACAGGCTGGTTTAGGTACTTTCCATTCTGATATATCATAAAGAAGCGCGGATTAATAGTCATCATGTGAGATCATCATACTTCTGAATTATTTTGAAATGACAACCTGAGTTTCGTCACTTTTTGTCACTGTGAATGTACGTGACATTCCAGTTTTGGAGTCAGGAACATTGTCCATTTTCATTTCACAGAGTTCAATACAACGGCCAGCAACTCCCATTACCATTACGACCTTCATCAATAAGTATATATCATTGGGGGCTTCAAGCATGAACTTATTCACATCCTCCCTATTAAACACATTTGATTTTTTGGATCATCATTTTTTCTCTTCGAAAATGCTCGAAGTTTTGGATACTTAGAAATATCTATATTTTCCTCTATAAAAAGGGTGGATTTCAACATCAAATATTCACACCATAAGCTTGATGGAGACTTCAATGAAACACTTTTCTCGTGGAAATACGCCAAAAATAAGATTTCTGAGACCAGGGAATAAGCACCAAAACAGCTAGCAATATCTACAAAATGATATGTAGACCTATCCTAGAATATGGCCACCAACTATATAAGACCTGCAGCAATACCACCTGGAAAGGAATAATGACTGGAGAAAGAATAAGCCTGAGAAGAATAACTAAGATTAGACACCCGAACAACCCTCTTCACAACCCTACAAATGAGATGCTCTACCAAAGAACAAAGGTTGAACCAATAGAAGCAAGAATCGAACGACTCATCAACAAGAAATTCATGGAAAAAAGCCACAATAAAGAAATTATTCAGCCACTACTTCTTGAATTCAGAGAAAACCATGCAACCAAAAGAAAAATCTCTGAGAAACCGCTTTACTTCTTGCTGAATGAATGTCGATTACGATAATTTTAAATCACAATCTCTTGTACCATCTAAATTTTTTGTTCATTTTTATTATAGAATTTAGTTATCATTATTAGCATTGTTTGTAACAGGCTGGAAAACTTCGGTCGTTGGCCAATTGGAGTGATCCAATAAAGATTAATAAATAAATAAATAAGATTTCTGAAACTGCAGTAGCTGTCTTGCTTTGGCACCAATTCTTGAAGGATTTATATGTTGTTTCATACCTTTTTTTCAACTTTTCCGGTAGTAGAGAAAAACAAGCAATATTCACTGATTCTTCTATATCTGAACTTCTTGAAACTTTTTGCTACGATTCTCAATTTGAAGTTGTTGATAAAATAAAAACTGCTCATGTTGCTCTAACGGATCACGGCTGCCGCGGATGCCATAATTTAATGAGATTGCTACCGAATGTAATGATAATGAGAATCCAAAAATATATCCAGCATTTTCTTGTGTAAACATACAATACAGCGAGGGAAAAAAATGTTATATACTATATGGGATGTAAGTACAGTAACCAGCCTCGAACTTTTTTAACATCCCTTGCTATCGTTCGGGCGCAAACTCATCCTTGACTGGTAAATGTTACTTACATCCCTTATAGTATAAATAGCCTATTCCCTCATGATAAAAAATTGATGTGTGCCGATGAAATATGGGACAAAATGTTGATACCTTATAGAACTATGAGCCAGATCCTCATCGGCTCCAATAGCTCTGAGACATAGGAAGGTTCTAAAGATGCAGATGTACAAGCAGATCCACTTGAAAGAGCGACATCTTTCAAGGCCATCAATAAAGATTCTCCTAAAAGTACACAATCAGTATTCCCTTTCAGTTTCCCTCCAAAACATTGTAATTACCTTCCACAAAAGCAAAAGATAAATTGATACATCCTGGATAAGAATGTTCTGGATCACCATTTCTCACAACATGAGTTAAAGATGACTTTATTTGATCTAATAATCTATTGCTTAATTTTTCCATCCAAGCATGATCATAATTCATCTCTTTCTGTGCAATGGAACAAGCTGCCCCTAAACCAACAACTAGAGGAGCAGGCAAGGTCCCACTTCTTAATCCTCTTTCTTGTCCACCACCACTTTGAATGGGTTCTACTCGTACCCTAGGACGTCTTCTCACATAGAGGGCACCTATACCTGAAAATGGTTATTATAATTACCTGATTTCAGATATAAATTTATTAATATAAAAATTTTTCATTACTAACTTATTTCGGAAAATGGACAAATTCTGTGTGCAAAATGGCTACCATCAAACACAGAAGACCCAGACGCTCACATTATAAGTAGTTGTTTATTTTTATTATCTTTATTATTATTCATATCTACAGATTAGTATTGTATTGTATTATTCTGATTCTTCAAGGGGTACCAAAGTACCCCTCAGAACCTCTATGAGAGCTTGTGGGAGTTCAGAGAACCAATTGTGTTCAGTGTAGGCTTTGTTGTTGTGTTCTTACGCCACCTTAGGCACAGCAATGCTAATTTTATCCCAACAGAAAGATGGCCCATACATACGCATTGACTAGAAAATTTCTTCTCTAGCCTCGAGGTACCAATCAACTTCTCTACCACTGAGCTATGGACTCTTAAACTAATACATAAAATAAACTCGGAGATTATTACGAACCAATTTAATTTTTTCCATTGTGTCCTATGTGTAATATCTTCAATCCAACAAACAACGCAAGCCAAAAATTAACTTCCTTTCTTCTGTATTCTTGTCAAACAAATTTTTTGAAAGAAAAACAAATGATATTACATTTTTTTTTTGATCTTCTAGGAAACTCGTAGCGCCCACCACATTTTCTAGTTGAATTGTCAGTAATCTGCTGACTACTTGGTTTTTTGTGTTGACACCACAATTGCTCAAAAAGTTCTGGAGAGAAAATGGGAACATATCTCTAGAAAAAATAACACCCTCTAAATGACATATTGTACGATGTAAAAATGTTAAACCTTCAAGTGGAAAAGTTTTAGATGAATATCTTGAAGTAGATAATATGTTTGTTGACCTATTTACATGAGAATTTCATCCTTGATATCTTCCCAGTAGTCACCCCTTATTGTTTGCAACTCCAGTTCAAGAACACGCTGTATGATTTAGATGTCAATAGAATACATTACAGATAAATTGAAAGATGTATCATTGCACTCAGTCACTGGAAAAATGTTTATTTTCTGATTACCTTTCGGGCCATAAACTTTGTGTCCGCTTATTGACATCAAGTCAATATTCATTTTATTAACATCAAGATGAATTTTGCCTACAGCTTGAGCTGCATCTGTATGGAAAAATACTTTTTTTTCTTTACACATCTTTCCGATCTCTACAATTGGCTGTATAACACCTATTTCATTATTGACAGTCATCACTGATACTAATGATGTTTCAGGTGTGATGGCGTCATTCAATTCTTCTAAGGAAATTAATCCATATTTATCTACTGGTAAATACGTTATTCTAAATCCTTCTGCCTCGAGTGCTCTACATGAATCTAATACACATTTATGTTCCTAGAAATTACCAAATATGAAATAGGTAAAAAAAATTATTTGTATGAAACATACTGTTTGGGTCGTAATAATATGTTTTTTTTTGGAACTATAGAACCTAGCAACACCCTTGACTGCGATATTGTTACTTTCTGTAGCTCCTGATGTAAATATTATTTCTTTTGGATCAGCTCCAATTATTCCTGCAACCTGTTCTCTTGCCAGTTCAACTGCTTTTTCAGTTTCCCAACCATACGCATGAGTTCTTGAGTGAGGATTACCATAATAAGCAGTTAAATATGGTAGCATTGCATCTAGTACCCGTGGATCCTACAAATTTATTTTTCAATATGTAGAATTGATGAATACTTATTTTCCTTTACCAAAGGGGTTGTAGCCTGAGCATCTAGGTAAAGAGGTCTTCCTTCAAATGTTTTCCCTTCGGAAGCAAATTTATTTTCTGGAAAATTTTTTCATCTTAAAAGATAGCATTTCCTCAATATAAACATACCTAACGAAAAATTATTCATGAATGTACAGATGACTCTCCTTTTAGCGCAGTTCAGTAAAGAAATTACTTTAAGCGGCCCGAGCATTTTCATTATGCTTTATTATTTCTTCGATTTGATAAAAAAACAAATATATATCACAGCAATATTTGTCTTTGTCAAACTCATAACCTCTACTTATGCAAATTGCAATGTTTTCATTTTCAGTCAGTCTAGGAAGTTTCCTTTCTGATGGTGATCAAACATCGCAACTTTGCTACATCGAATTTTATTAGATATTTTCTACTTTTTATCCATATATAAATTTCATATTTATCAAAAGTGGAAACACCAAAGACCTTTTATCCTAATAGAATAGACTTGATCCTATGATAAGTTTATGGAAGCACCTATTGATGGTTTGCTTATTTGTATTTGACAAATGATACAAAGAATACTTTATTTGTACCTTGATTCATGGACTTAGATTGAATGAAAAATGTGAAGTTCTCACCTAAACTTGTTCACTGTAGTTAAAATTATAGATAACTATATATTTTTGATCTGTTATCTTTCGAATTCACATACATATCGATCAAGTAAAGTTTTGCTTTAGACCAATGCAAATTAAAAAAATTATAGGTCATTTAAAAATAGGTAAAGTAGAAATGAGAAAAAATGAAATGACTTAATGAAGGAGAAACTCTTTGAAATAAAGAAAATTTAATATAAAAAAGCTTTAATATCAGTACAGAGACAGAAATTAAAAAAATTGAATAAAATTTCAACAGTAGTTTTTCTTAACAAAATTATAACTTAGGTATAAGTAATTAAGTAAGTTATACCATTAATTATAATTAAATAAATGTCAATATTGAACCTATAGAACAGCAAATATTATCTGATATTCCTCAGACTTGTAATATATTTTTGTGACTAGTCTACAAATAAATGCAATTTTCAACATAAACAGGTCTCTTCTGAAAGGTCTTCTGAGGACTGTGTTATTTTGAAGCCATGTTTTTCCATTGACTGTAATTCTAAACGAGCCCTATTACTATTTACAGTTGATAAGCAATATCTGCAACATCTCTTCTACTCCTTCATTGGTTTTACAAGATATTCGATAGGTGTTCGTTATCAAACTTTGACATTGTTCACTGAAATAAACATTTTTGTTTCAAAACTAAATTAATATCTTCATCATCATTGACTATTACCAAAATGACTCTATTTCAGCTTCACTTAATCTGCGGTGGATCTCTGACTAAATCTGTTTTATTTCCACATAAAAAAATTTTTGCTGTCTCAGCATATGTAACGATATCTAATAAGTGCTGTGAAAGGCTATGAAAGGCGAAGGGTTATCCAGAGAAAAAACTAGAATAGCTGCCTCTGAGAACTTGTAATAACTAGAAGTTATTGAAGCTACTCTTTCCATGCCTCCAGTATCCCATAACTGAAGCTGCAATTAAGAAATAAAAATACTTCAATACTTAAAAGTTACGAGAATAACAACCTTAATATCTTTATCACTTATATGATATATTTTATCGAAATTGTCTAAACCCAAGGTACTTTTTCTGTCAGTTGCTGTAACAAATGTGTTATTAGTGAATCTCCTAAATATTGAGCTCTTTCCAACTCCGTATTCTCCACACAAAATAACTTTTTGCTCAGGAACTTTCACCATAGCCATATTTAAGATTTCAAAAATCAAGAATGGGTATTTCAAAAAATGCAAATGGAATTTCGTGAATTCCACCTAATCTTAAATCTATAACTGCTTGGGGATGGATAATTTAAGTTATAAGATAATTCTATAGGAAATAGAAGAAACTGAAGAAGTATGCAACCAGTAAATCAAG